>QTSX02003884.1:0-59112 GCA_014839935.2 Entomophthora muscae | reverse complement strand
TCTGGAATGGGTGGATATTGAACCAGACCCATTTACGTAAGGCATAGAATATCCAAAATTGAAAGCAAACCCAGCCAAATCTTTGCAGCTATCAATATTTGAAGGTCATATCAAAAAAGCATTAATTGCGCAATTTACAACACATTTGATAGCTGCTTATACCAGTCTTCAGGTCTCCCAGCAGTGAGCTTGGCTAAGATTTGCAAAAGGCTGCCATTAAGCTGCTCTACACATCCATTGGCCTGTGGGTGGTATAGTGTTGTCATAAAATGTTTGAATCCATTTTAAGTGAGGTATACTTTGGTGTTTTTGGAGGTCAATTCTTTTCCTTCATTGGTTATCAGGAGTTCTGGCTTTCTTAGCTTGCTGATTATCTCTTTTCTGATGAATTGTTGCACACCATTGCTAGTGTGCGCCTTTACTGCTTGGGCTACTGGCCATCTTGTAGCAAAGTCTATGGTGGTGATGATGTATTTCTTATTGTTGTGTTTCCCTGACATGGGGCAAACAACTTTGAGGGCCCACACCTTGAAGGGTAGTTGTGTGCGGATGGGTAGTACTGACTTTGGATGAGTTTTGCTCTTGGCAAATTTTTTGCATACCTCACATTAGTCTAGGACTTCCTGAACGTCACATTATAGGGTTGGCCACCAGATCTTGTGCTTAAGAAACTCATATAGATTTTGACTCTTGGTGTGTCCAAGGTTGCTGTGATAGCGTAGAATGGTGTCTACTTGCTAGTGCATGGGGATATAAGGAATGATAGTAGCGTTGGACATTTTTCTATGCAGGGTCCCATACATGTCATCAAATAGGTGTTCATTTTTGATAAATGTTTCCTTTGTTATGTTGGTTGTACCAGGGGGGGAACCCCTTGTATTTTGTTAGTAGTACTAAGAGATGCCAGTCTGGGTTGAGCCCATTTTCCCTTCTTGTGGCACAGACGTATAGGCGTGAGAGGGTGTCTACCACAGCAAGCTTGGGACCAGGTTTGTACTGTATGAGCACATTGAATCTCTCCAAGAGCTCCATCTAGCGGGCTTGGCGGCAAGATAGATTTGCTTGGGTTTTGAAATATATGAGTGACTTGTGGTCGGTTAATGCAGTGAATTCTTCCTGCTGTTCCAGATAACAACGCCATTTTACTAGACAGTGCACAATGGCCAGAAGTTCCTTGTTGTGGATAGGATATCAACACTTGCCATCTGCCAACTTTCATTATTCATAAGCTACAGTCAGGAAGTTACCATCACTATTTTTGATTCTTAGTACTCCCCCAATGGATGCATCTGAGGGGTTGGTTTCCATTTGGTATTCCCCATCACGTTTGGGGTATTGCAGGATAGAAGCTGTTGTGAGCTTCTCCTTGAGGCAACTAAAACAGAGGTCACATTGGGGGTCCACACAAATGTGGATTTGGTACCTGTTATGGCAGTAAAGGGGGGAGTTAAAACGCCACAGTCAGGTATGAAGTGGCGTACATAGGCCACCATTGCCACAAAGGTGCGGAGTTCCAACTTATCCTTGGGTGGTGGCATCTTGCAGATGGCCTGTATCTTTTGACTGTCAGGTTTTATGCCATCCTTTGAGACTATGTGTCCCAGGAAGGGTCATTGCTTGCAGAAGAACTGGCACTTGGAGGGTTTGGCCAACTTTTTGTGTTGTGCCAGGGTAGCAAAGACTGCCTCTAGGTCCTTGTGGTGCTGTTCCACTAATGGGCTGTAGACAATGATGTTGTCTAGGTAGACTAGGGCATGCTTGCCTATGTATGGCGCAAACACTTTGTTCATGAAAGTCACAAAGGTGGAAGGGGTTTTTGTCATGCCAAAGTTGAGCACCACACACTTGTATGAGCCGTATTTAGTAAGGAAGGCTGTTTTTGGAATGGCTTCCTCCTTAGTATGAATCTGGTTGTAGCCTGCAGTTAGATCAATCTTGGAGAAGACTGTGGCTCCTCCCAAGGCGTCAAAGAGGTTGTCAATCAGTGATAGTGGATAACAATTCTTGATGGTAACTTTGTTTAGGGCTCAGTAGTCTGTGACCAGATGTAAGGTACTGTCCTTATTAGCCACAAAGAATACGGCGGCCCCAAAGGGAGACTGTGAGGGGCAGATAAGTCCTTTTTCCAATGCCTCCTTGAGGTAGGTGCGTAGGGCGTCATCTTTGTTTGGGGTTAGCCTGTAGATAGGACGTGCTTTGGGTAAAGCTCCTTTGAGTTGGATAGAGTGTTGAATGTGTTTCTCTGGGGGCAGCCTGTGTAGCGCTTCCTTGAAGATTTCTGGATGGCAGGCCACAATTTTGAAATCTTGAGGCATGGAGGTATCCTGGTGATCTTTGAAGTGTATGATCTCATACTGGCAGGAGCCCCAGTCAATTGCCTTCAGGTTTTCCTTTTTTTCCAGGGTCTCTGTGATGCGCACAGAGATGTGGTTGTGTAGGAGTTGGTCTACTGAGTCAGGATAGATCTGTTGGTTGACACCTTCACGCTTGATGGTCAACACTGAGGTTGCCCAGTCTATGTGAGGATTGTTCTTTTGTAACCAGTCTAGTCCAAGTACAATGTCAAACTTATGAAAGTCAATGACAGTACCTTGGATGGTGAAGTGGAGGTCTCAAGCATGATGGAGAAGGGGGTGGTTTCCCTTGTCACAGCAATGTGATAATCATCAGCCAGAACCACGTTTTTAATCCACAAAGGATTAGTGGCTAGCTTGAACTTATTCACAAAGCTGCTGTTGACTAAGGTTTGATCCTCACCCAAGTCCAGGAGTGCTGAGCCTGTATAACTGCAAAAACGGATAGGATATGACATCAGTTTATTGGGATGTCTGGCAATGGTATAAAGTACCAGGTCCTCTGAGGGCACTTGGATTATAGAACACTGATATAATTCCTTGGGCTGGTATTCATCATTGGGCAAGTCAGGAGTTGTTTGGGGAGAGCTTGGCTTGCTTAGTGCTCTCCCTGGCATTTTCCCTTGTCTTGGTTGCCTTGCGTGGCAGTGATGCAGAAATGAGTACAATTTGACTGACCATTGTTTCCATTCCCATGTCCGTTTGAGCTTGTGGGTTTATGGTTAGTGTTATTCCCATTGCCTCCAGGGGGTGGTTGAGTAGAGCGCCTGCCTGCGTGGTAATCCTTGGGTCTCTCTTGTTTTCCAGTTTTTGCTTTGTGGAGGGTGTTGGATGTTTGTTCTGCTTTCTCCGCTTTGCAGTAAAGGCTTTGTAGGTTGGTTACTTGATCCAGGTTCATGTGTCTCATTACATGCAACTTAAGGGCGTTGTAGTACATGAGGTGTGTAGCTGGGGTGTCAAAGGCCATGTCAGATGGTGCACAAAGTCAAAGTTCCTTGTAGGTGTGGGTGAGTTCCTTCACGGTGCCTGTCTGGGTTAGGTTCTTTACTTGGCGTATGATCTGAGCGCCGTGTCTTTAAGCACAAATCTTGCCAGGAAGTCTTGCTTGAAGGTATCCCAGTTCTTTTTGGTGTATTCTTTGTGCCACTTGTCACACCAGGTGCCAGCATCTTGGGTCAGGTGGATGGAGATTTCTACAATCCAAATTGCTGTGGGCATTCCATCTGGGCCAGTTTGCTCTGGGCAGACTGGATCCATGCAGCAGTGTTGTTGTTGTTGGCCCCAGCAGAATGTTCCAAGGAAGCGCTTTGCAGTCTTTGGACCACGTAGATAGACATGGTGTTTTTGTTGGTTGGTTGCGTACTAGAGGAGGGAGCCTGAAAAAACCTTATGCAGACATGGCGTTGAAGGCAGGTAGTGGAATCACCATGTTCTGGTACAGGACAAAGCCACTGGGTATCTCAGTACCAGGGGTGTACAGGGTCCAGTCCAGCAGGAGGCCAGACATAATTCTGTCAAGGATTTGTTGGCTGCGGCACATGCGGGCAACAGGCGGAATTTTTTTCAAGATAAGGTAGGATGGACAACCTACCTATGCTACCAATGTTGTAACTGTGCTGTTTTAGCAGAGTTACAAGGGGGAAAATATTTAGAAGCTAGATCATAATCTTTATTGAGATATAGTGATTATATATTCATTGTGAATCAAGTATAACAGGAACATGATTGTGTTGATCACACGGCTGGATGGTGAAGGGGGTGGCTTGATCCTGGTAATGAGTCAAGCGCCAAAACAAAGTATCTACCATAAAGAATCATTATCTGTTCATGTTGTTGGATTTGGAAATTCAAGTTGACTTCCTAGTCTGGCTTTGAGTGGCCTGGTAATTGGATTGTGGGTCACAAACCTGCTTGCTTAGAACCTTGCTGGCAGGTTGAGCCTGCTGTTTTGACAACTTGAACTGGGTTTACTGGGCAGCTAAAATTAGTCTGCCCAGGTCTAGCCAAACCCACCAAGGCTTGGGTGTAGCTTTTAAGGCTCAGAATAGGCCCTGCAGCTAGCACCAGGGCAGGAATGGTTCCTGCACCTGGATTTTTGCTTTTCAAAGCAAATCCAGGTGCAGGTAAATCTCCCCGCCTGCTAGCCCTGCCAGGGAGCTAGGAGCGGGTTTGATTCCCACCTGGGGCCTTGAAACTGTTGCTTTTGTAACACAAGGTGTGCAATCAGAGCCAGGCACTCATTGCAATGGTAGGTCTAGAGAAAATAGGATAATCTTTCTCAAAGGAGGAAAAAAGTAAGGGCCACTTCAGGGGGGACTTTGGGAAACTGATTGTGCAAAAGAGATCTCTGTGTTCTCAGAAGCAAAACTCTTTACCAGATAATCCCAAGTGAATAACATGGCCTAAGCTCTACTTAGGAGGTTTTCAAGTATGTACAAGAGCTTACCAGGATCTGCTTGCACTAAGTGAGCTGAAGACAAGCATAGCCACAGGTCTGGAGAGGTATTCCATACCAAGAACAAGACAGGAGCCAGGGTAAAAACTAGAAATTTTCCAGGGAAAACAACATCTTTAAATTTCTCAGAAAAATTTGAGAGACTCCAGAGCAATTAGGTGGTGTAAAAAAGGTAAAAAGAGACAAGTACTAGGGTACCACAAGAACCCTGAGGTTTTTGGAGGGCTAGAAGTGATGCCAGGGACCAGGGAAGCCATGAAAGAAGCTTCACTGTGAAGAAGTTGAATACAAAGTCAACTTTTGCACAGAAACTAAAATTTTTAAACTTGAATTTAAGTTAGTATATATCATAATTACTTACTTTAAGTTAAAGTTTAAACTGAAAGAGAAAATAAGTAAGGAGTGTTGTGGTACACTCACACTAATGTTAGGAGTACAGGAAAGACTTTTGAGATTGTTGTGCATATACTTCTTGGAAGTATAATAAACAAAATAAGGGGAAGATTTAAGAAGATAATGATACTTTATTGGATATGAATATAGAATAATATATAGTATCATTACAAGCCACATACCGTCCAAGTACATCATGGGGGTCATGGGGCTTATCTGAGTAATGTTCCTCTTAGGTCACAAGGATTATTCAAGTTGTGTTCTGCTTAGGATTGGGATTAGATGATCCCTGTAATAGATGGTCTACTGATAATGGTGCCACCAGTCTACTGGCTGATTGGCAAACCATTTGGTGATCTACTTGGGGCGTTAATTCCCTGATAGGGAGTAATCAAAGATGTTGCAACATCTCCCCCTGGGGTGCTGAAAGTTGGAGCCTTGGGAATTTTCTTAAGAGTGTTGGGGATATGCGCTTGGTATCAATCCAGTTTGGCATTGGGGACAGGGAGCCTGGAATTGTGTTGGGCTGTTCTTGCTTTACACAGGCAGAGTTGGTTGTGGTGCATGCACTTCAGTTTGGTTCAAGCTCCAATTCCCTTGATGAGGTAGGTATTGTTGGGCTTGACTTCCATGACTATGCCTGTTCCACGCAGTCCTGGGTTAAACTTATGCTGATGGTGGTTGACAACCCAGATTTTGTCCCTGACCTGGAATCTTTCCTGCTGTAGTGGGATTACTTCTCTTTTGAATCTTATGAGTTCCATTTCCTCTTGGTCTTTTCTAGTATGTTGTACATTGGGGACATTGTTGTCTGGCATCTTTTTTGGAAGAGGTAATTCTGGTCCTGCAGTTGTACTACCAAAAGTGGGCTTTTATCCATAGACAAGCTCATAAGGGCTTTTGTCTGTAATGCGGTTGACTTGTGTTCTACAAACCATGAGCCCTGTTGGGAGCATGTCAACCCAGGCCTTTGTATTGTTAGCAGATAACTTACTGAGGGCTTCTACAAGCACGCTGTTTAGTTGTTCTACTTGTCCATTTGCTTGAGGGTAATATGGGCTGGCTGTGATGTGCTCTATTACATTCTTGAAAAGGTAGATATTGGTGTCAATGGCTTTAAGTTTGTGCCTTCATCTGTAATCAGGAGTTCAGATTTGCCAAACTTAGCTATGATCTCTTTGCCAATAAATTGTCTTACATCATTGCCTTTCTGTTCTTTGGTGGCTTGCGCCACAGGCCACCTGGTTGCATAGTTGATAGCTGTTATGATGTACTTCTTTCCCTTGCTTTCACCTGGCATTGGCCCCATATTGTCCAACAACCATACCTTAAAGGTTGTGTGATGGACATGGGTACCACTGATTTGGGTGGTGCTTTGGTTTGGGCTAACTTCTCACATACTTTGCATTGTTCCAGTACCTCTCTGATATCATCTAGCATGTTGGGCCACCAGTAGCGTGTCTTGAGCTATTTGTACAAGTTCCTGCTGCAGGTGTGTCCCAGGTCTTGGTGATATTGGAGGATTGTGTTAATCTTTTGGGTTGATGGGACGTAAGGTATGGTGTCACCACTTGGAAGTATTTGATGCAGAGTGCCATATACGTTTTTGAACAGATGTTTGTTCTTAAGAACTTTCTTTTAGATGTCCATTAGTGTGCCAGGTGGGAACCCTTCCTGGGTATTCCCATGATTAACATGGGCCAGTTGGGGCCGCCATCAGTGCAGAGGACATGTTTGCTGTATAGTCTTGACAGGGCATCTGCAGTAAGAATTTCCTTGCCTGGCTTGTATTCAATTTGCATGGGATATCTCTGTCAGAGACTCATCCATATGGCTTTTCTTCTTGACAGGTGTTGTTGTGTTTTAAATAATATCAGCAACTTATATTTGGTGAGTACTTTGAACATTTGGGCCCCTTCCAGATAGTATTGCAGTGGCCTGTATATCAATTATGTGGTTGACTATATCCTTAATGTGGTTATCAGGATTCATGGCCTTATCAGAGGAAAGCAGGGGGGGCCAAGAGCAATGGGGTAGTAGCCTCTTGCCCATACAGCATAGGAAAAGGGGAGTACCCAGTGACACAATGTTTGCTAAGGCAATACGCAAAGAGAGCAGCAGGTAAGTATAGGTCCCAGTTGGCAGTGTCAGAGTAGGTGAGCTTTCTCATGATAGAGACCAGTGTTGAATTTTCACACTCAACTGCCCCATTGGTAGAAGGATTTTAGGGGGCAGAGAAGGACTGGTGGGACCAAAAAGCTTCAACAACAGAGGTTACCAGCTTGGCATTGAAGTTAGTCCTATTATCTGAGAGCAACACTTGAGGACAGCCATGGCGGTAGAAAACATCTTGTAACAAAAAGAAGGCAGTTGTCTTAGCCGTGATGTCCTTTGTAGGGCAAGCCTCTACCCACTTGCTGAAGTGATCAACAGCAATCAGGATAAAGCAACACCCAGAACGTGAGTGGGGGAGAGGACCTACTGCGACAATGCTGATAGTATGAAAAGCATGTTGATGGGGAACTAATTTGAAATTGTGGACAACAGCTCAAGGCCTCTGCAGCTGGCAGTTGTGGCAACTAGCTATGACGTCTGGGATTAGCAGGCAAAGATTTTCTCAGAAGTAATTCTTCTGAAGCCAGTCAAAAGTCTTAGCAATGCCTCCATTCCCAGTCTCTTTATGAGCTTGTGATACCAACAAGAGGCAAAGACTGGGTTGTACATAGGGCAGATACTGATCTTGTACCTTTTTGAAGAGTTGATTGTCACGTATGAGAGTATCTTCCAATAGCTTAGACAAAGCAGGTTGGACCTCTTCTGTTTCACTCTCCCAAGAAGAAGGGTGTCCAATTAGTTTGTACAACCAGTCAGCCTCTGCAGGATGTAAAGCAATAATGGGCATTCTGGACAACCCATCAGTGTTCTGATGCTGAATCCCAGGGCAATGGAGTACAGTGAAGTCATAACCTTGCAGACGTAGGGCCCATCTATCTAAGCGCCCTTCTGGCTCCTTAATTTGTTGTAACCATTTAAGCAAAGCGTGGTCAGTAACAACTGTGAAATTGGTACCATATACATAGTGGCAGAATTGTTTGACTGCATGCAACACAACAAGACACTCCTTCTCTGTGACACTATAATTCTTCTCATGCTTGTTTAGCACACAGGAAGTGTAAGCCACAGGATGGTCTACACCCTTGTCATCTAATTGGGCCAGAATGGCTCCAATAGCTAGATTACTAGTGTCAGTGTACAGGATGAACTCCTTATCATAGTCAGGATGCACTAGGATTGGCGTCACTTTGAGTTTTTGCTTAAGGGCTTCAAAGGCTTGCTGCTGACTGGCGTCCATTCAAAAGGGACATTACGCAACAGCTAGACTAGAGTTTCACTAGTATTGGCAAAGTCAGGGATAAATTGTCTGTAGTAGACCATCATCCCTAGAAAGACTTGTACTTCTTGCAGGTTGGTGGGCAGAATCATTTTGTCAATGGCCTCAACCTTCTTAGTCATTGGGTGAATCCCGGTCTGGGTCACTTCATGGCCCAATAATTCAAGATGCTCTTTCAAGAAGGCGCACTTGGAAGGTTTTAGCTTGAGGCCAGCTTCTCAAATATTAATGAACACCTCTTTGAGATGAGCCAGGTGATTGGTGAAGGTAGCGCTGAAGACTGTTATATCATCCAAATATACTAGGATGCACAACAGCTTCAAGTTGCGCAGGATGGAGTCCATGGCCCTTTGGAAGGTAGCCAGGACATTGCAGAGTCCCTGCGGCATGCGAGTAGGCTCAAAAAGCCCTTCAGATGTAATGAGTGTGGCTTTTTGGAAATCCTTGGACAACAGATCAACTTGCCAGTATCCAGATGCCAGATCCATTGTGGAGAAAAACTTAGAGCCTCCAAGACATCAGAGAGCATCATCAATACGCGGCAAGAGGTATGAGTCCTTCTTAGTCAAAGAGTTCAATTGGCGGTAGTCCATCACAATGCAATAACCTTCATCTTTCTTCTTTAATATGAATAGCGGGGACGCCTAAGGACTTTGGGAAGGCGCCAGCAGCCCAGCGTCTAACAGTTGTTTGAGCTCTTTAGATACCTGGGCGTCCTCCACGCGGCTGCAGCAATATGGTTTAGCTCAGAAGGGGGGCATTGCTAGTGTCAATCTGATGGATAGTGCCTTTGGCTAACCAATATCAGTACATTCTTTTGCAAAGATGTCATAAAATTTGTCTAGAAGGTCTAGCACCTCTTTCTGTTGAACCAGGGACAGCTGTGGAAAGTCTTGCACAGTGAACAAGGATAGGACTTAGGGCTCATCCTCAGGTTGGTTAAAATCTTGGAACGTGCCAAAGGGATGAAGAGACAGGTCATCAGGAGCGCCCAACAACTTGCCATATCTGACAACCTGCCCCCTAGACACGGTCATGGAGAGAGCAGTCAGGTTGGCTACCAACAATTGAACAGGGCTCTTATGGGAGAAATCTAGGATTCCAGGGCAGAGATAAGGTTTGTTGCGCCCTAATGAGGGGGGAGAGTACAACTCCAAGAAGGTTTGTTCAGGTAGCTCATATAATATCTGGGAGTCTAGGATGGCCTGGGAGCCAGGGGGGATGGTGACAGCGGACGTGGCTAGGAGAGGGATCCCTTCATATGCAGGACAAGCCATGGGCGGACATTTCATGTTTGAAGAGTGGGTGCAATATTTGAGGTTAAAAACCCCAGTGGGATATTCCAAGGCACATGTCTTGAGACGTTTCCTGGGAACTTTAACCGGCTCTTTAAAGATCAGAGGTACTTTGTATCCCAGAATAGAGAGGCAACCATCTTTCAAGTTGATTATCCCATTATATTCCCTAAGGAATTGAGTGCCAACTAAGAGATTGTAACTTTCATTTTCCAAGACAACTGCTGGTGAAGCTAGGAGAAGCTTTCCAAACTGCATGGGTAGAGCAGAGTACGCCCCTATGGCGCGGGTCATAGACAGTCCAGCTGTGCCATACAACTGGCAATAATTAAGGTCAGGGGCAAGTTTGAGTTTCTTCACAATCTTGGAGGAGACAATGTTGACTGGCAAGCCAGTATCTAGAACGGCCTTGATCTTCACTTTTTGAATGGATATCTCTACTCAAGTGGTAGTGCAACCAAAGGGAGGAAGGATAGCCAGGATATCTTGAGCCTCTGCTAGTTCATTATCCCTCTTCTTAATCATGCATCTTAATCCTGAGAACTCCTTATAAACAGTCTGGAGGGGGAGAAAAACAGATACATTCTTGAAGACAGTGTCAGCAACCTCAGCAGCTTCTTCTGACAACTCCACTAACACAGAGGACCTCTTAGCCTGAGTGAGGTAAGGGCAAGAGACAACTTCTTTGGCTTCAGGCAAAGGCTTAGCAGTAGTTGTAGCCTTTCCTGATTTCAATTTATAGGGGACTTTAATGGTCTCAGGAACAACCAGAAAAGAGTACCCATATGCATTGGTGTTGTCAGTAAAGAGTCATCTAGCTCTTAGTTGTCAGAGATATTGTGGAACAAGTGGAGAATAGGAGGAGCCTCATTATTAGAAGGTCGGAGTCAGATATAGGAGGAGGAATTGAAAGAGACTGGGAAGAATTGTCAACCAAGAGCGTCTCTGCCTCTAGGTAGACTGTTCTTTTCCTGCCTGCTCTTTTGGATCAGCTCCTTCAACCTGTGGGTTGGTGAAGACTTGAGAATGATGACCTATCTGACCACAGTTGTAGCAACCTTGTAGTTGTGGAGGATTTTGTGAGTTCATGGTAATAATGCAAGGACCATAGGAAGATGAACCAGAGTTAGAAGTAGATCACTCTTCCCTAACAACTGCTACAGAATGGGTAAGGTGCATGTCCTGCAACAGTGTCTTTATGCTCTTCATAGAGGAAATCATAGCTTTATGGGCTTTGAAGTGAAGACACAGAATCTAGTTAACTTTGAGAGCTTGAGCGCAAGCCATGTAAGCTTCATGGGCTGCCAATTTTCTGCTCGTGATCAGTTGCTGTCCTTTCATGTAGAATCTTTCTGCAAACTCAGCTAGCGTCTCTTTAGGCTTGAAAGCAATTTGCATAAAAGTGTCATTTTTTACTTCAAATCTAAGGTCACCACTGAACTCGTCAATCAGAAGCTGCTTCATATCTTCCCACGTCTCAATGGTGGGTAGTTCAGGCACCACCACTTCCTGGAAAGTCAGATGTAGACAGATCAGAATATATTCTTTCTTAACTTTGTCTGAAACTCATCTCATGGCAGTTTTGTAGATAGTTAGGAAAGCTGCAATGGTTGAGGTTCTGGGGTCAAAGACTTGTTTTAAAGGTAGGCTTAAAATGTGCTTTGGTAGCTAGACCACCATTGTTTCTATCAAGTACGTTTATACACAGGGAAAATTCTGCTTTGGATTCAGAGGGGGCTGTCTAGCCCATAGCTGACAAACACTTTCTTCAAGGGTAGTCAGGGTCTCAACAGCGCGGGCACCCATATTGACAGCTTGAGTGGTCTGTTGTTCAGTAACATCTAGGCGTTGACCTTGGGTGGTCACTACTGTGGAGAGCTCAGCCAGTCAAAAAGTAAGGGATGGCCCCACTGAGAGGCAAGGGACAAACCTGTCATTCACAGAGGCAATCAGTTCACTCATCTCTTGTATGTCTCTATCCAGTTCAGTATGATCCTGCTTCAAATGATCCACCTTGTTAGCTAGGGCAATTAGTTTCCTAGCGCATTGGATTTGAGAGGCTCCTGGTAAGCCAGGGCAGCAACCATCTTTGTCAACAACCCCAACTGGACTAGCAGCAGTTGCCATCATCTCACATAAGGCGGCAAGTTCTTGCTGTAGCTCTGCAACTTGAGCAGTCAACTCAAGCACCTGGGGGTCAGGTTGAGGCGCCTCAGCAGGACGTCCTTGGCTATGAGTAGCTGTATGTAGCTCTCAAATAATGTCCCATATTCTCTGCTCTCAATCTGCCAAGTCATCAGTTGGGGGGAAAGGCGGAACATCTGGCTTGGGCATAGCTAATTCATTCACTTGACTCTGGAGTTTGGCTATAGCAGCAGCGGTGGCAGCTCTCTCTTGACCAAACGCTGTACTGATTTCATTAAGGCCATTAGCAGTAAAGTCTGCTACCTGCTGTAGTTGCTCAAATGAATACGTGCTGAATGCATTGAGCTGCTGCACAAGTTGTTCAAAGTTGGTGAGATAAGCGTTTAAAGTGGAATCTACTTGAGTTTGCCAGGGTTGTTCTAGCTGGTGAAACTTGTGTAGACACTCTCTCACATATTTGGGGATAGACTGGCGCATTTGTTTGATAGAATTAACCAAACGGGTCTGGGAGGTGACAGAGTCATGCTGATTGTCAGATACCAAGGAAAACAGGGATGGATCCACTTTTGGTAGGCAGCAAACTAGTCCCAGTGATGAGTAACTGCTGCTTGTAGAGACAAGATTTCTTGGGCTGGAGCCCCAACACAATTTGATGGTGAGCCAAGGCAGGCTGCACAAAGGACAATAGTAAGTGCTCAGCAGAGCCAGCTGCTGAGAGGAGATGCTATGGAATTTGAGGAGCCACAATCAATTCATAGTATTCCACTTGATTGAACTGCAGCTGAAGGCAAGGAATGGCTCCTTCACGGGCTATCCCAAGGGCTACTGCCATGACTTGTTCTAAGTCAGGGGTACCCATGGGGTAAGTAACTAGGTGGGGACCATTCCTGAGGTTCAGTATAGTAGGGATAATAGGCAGGTTGGCAACATCTTCCTTAATAGGAGAGCTATTAATTTCAGGTGAAGTTGGCTCCTGTATAGGCGGAGGCAAAGGACCTGAAAAGTGGATGCAAAAGGGATAACCAAGGGGCTTACAGCCCCTGTAGTGAGCACCATTTTTGTTGTGTTCTGAGGCGCGGCCCAGACACACAACGGGAAATCCTAACCTTAGGATTGGATTTGTACTAAGTCTTGGTTAGATGACAGGGAAGGCTATGCAATTACCTTGTGGCCCTGGAAGAATAATCTCTACTAGTTGTGGCTAGAGAGAGGCGCAGAAGTACTGAAGACACAAAGATAAAAATGTGAATGGAACTTAATTTTTATTGGTGAATATTAAATGGAATACATAGTGGCTAGGAATACCACAAAACACTACCAGGACGGTAGGATCACTTGCCACCAGCATGAGTGGGGAAATTGAGTTGTTCAGGATCAAGAAACCAAACAATTGTATTTACGGATTCAGTCATCAACTCATTTCAAGAAGCAAAAGCAAGAGATTTGTCTTCAAAATGGCTCACCAAAGGCAAAATCAACACATGGTGAATAGCATTATTCACAACAGTGTTGTACTTAATTTTGGTATGATAAATGCTCCTAGTACCTTTGTGACCTTCATGAACAAATTTTTCAAAGAACACATCAAAAAATGAGCAATTACCTACCTGGACAACATCATCATTTACAGTTCCAACCTGGAACAATACTGGAAAGACGTCCGCCTGGTCCTCTGCACTCTTGACAAGAACCAATTGATCACCAAACTGTCAAAGTGTGAATTATTCTTGGCAGAACTTCCATTCCTTGGTCACATTATCAGTAAGGACATAATCAAACCAGATACAAAAAAGATACAAACCATAACCAAAATGCCAGCCCTATGAAATAAGAGCAAAATCTGCACCTTCCTTGGTATGGTAGTCTATGTAAGAAGGTTCATTCCTGATTAGGGTGTCCTAACAGCCCCCCTGTCTGTCATTGCAGGCAAAACAACCAAGTTCATATGGACCCCACTGCAAGCCCAGCACTTCTGCCAACTATAAGAGTGTGTGGTCACCACCCCTATCCTCCAATACCCAAAATGTGAAAGAGTATATGAGTTGGAAACCAATACATCTGACTGCGCCATAGGAGGAGCACTCTGTATCCAGACAGCAGAAAAAGACTTCCTCCCCATGGCGTACAAGTCAAGGAAGCTATCTGATGGCAAAAAAGATACCCCAGACAACAAGGAGTTGGTAGCCATTATACAGTGCCTCATGACACTGCCTACACTTCTGCATACAAGACTAAGATGCTTGAACTTTCTCCCAATAATTCTGGACGCTCCCCCTTGCCTGAATTTGATGTTGGTGACTGTGTTCTTTACTATCAACACAGAGTAGGTGGGCGCGCGCATAAGCTGGACACTTTGTAGATTGACCCTTTGTAAGTGACCTTCAAAAGAGGGTCCAAATACACTGTAAAGCTCCTCTCCAGTGGTTGCCCCTTTGCTTGAGTGCATGCCAAGTTCCTCTGCAAGGACCATCCCCTAAGGCCAATCTAGGGGAGGGCAATGTTATGAATACTTCTATTCACCATGTGTCAATTTCACCTTTGGTGGTTATTACAAAGACAAATCTCTTGCTTTTGCTTTTGCCTCTTGAAATGAGTTGATGACTGAATCAGGAAATACAATTGTTTAGTTTCTTGATTCTGTGCAACTCACTTGCCCCACTAATGCTGGTGGCAAGTGATCCTACTGTCCTGGTAGTTTTTTGTGGTATTCCTAACCACTTTATATTCCATTTCATATTCACCAATAAAAATTAATTTATATTCACATTTTTGTCTTTGTGTCTTCAAGTACTTCTGCACCTCTCTTTAGCCACAACTAGTAGAGATTATTCTTCCAGGGCCGCAAGGTAATTGCATAGCCTTCCCTGTCATCTAACCAAGACTTAGTACAAATCCATACCTAAGGTTAGGATTTTCCATTGTGTGTCTGTGCCGCGCCTCAGAACACAACAAACACTGTCAAGATTTTTGGATCTTGAGGAAGAAGAGATATAGTTTTTATTGTTTATATTATGCATGTGGGGATAGGTGAATCTGTAAGAAGACAGATGCGCTTCTTATTGGTGTAGATGGATGTGCAGCAGGCTGTGTTCTGTTGCTGCTTGATCCAAGTGATGGGGAAGTCCTGTGGTCCTTTGGAGACGTGACACTGTCTATGGTGGTTTGGCAGGAATTTGAAAGTATCAATAATTTTCTCTTACTGTACTTGACACTGCTACTATTTGGACTAGTAGTGATGTTGAAGGGTATTAATTGTCTGTCTTCCAAATGATCTTAGAAGTACCCTTTATAGTTAAAAGCTAGTAGCCAAAATGGCGTCTAGCTGCAGACAACTCTTACTAGCTAGCCTATCATCCCCAAGCTACTAGTTTCACCCCTAGAGTTGGATCCCAAACCTGAATAAGGTTTGGAGATGAGGTAATATTCTAGGCTGCTGATTTCTCCTCTTCAGCCTAGATATACCTTGACTTAGTTACGGCAAACTAATTTGACATCCATTTTGGCCAACCTTGCCTTGTTCTTGGTATAATGTGCAAAATTTGCATGGGTGGTGCTCCATCTCACTTCTCGGTGAAACAGGATATTTTAATTCTCTGCTCTAATCTTTGAGTCAGGTTTGCGTCTTAATTTGGAATCCAGAATGCCTAGCATCTAATTATAGAAGCTTCTAGATTGTCCTGTGACCTGAGACCCGGAATGTCTCAGGTGTCTTCTGACTTGTAAACTATATCAATCTTGTTATAGTTTCTCTGTATTCCAGAATAGCTGTTTCAGTTTGGATGTGTCCCGTCTAGTGTCAACCCACAGCTTCAGTGATAGGGATATGGATCAGTCAACCCTAATAGATTGAGATTTCCTGACATTTCCCCCCACTTGACTGAGCTATATAATTTCTGGAGAGCTTCTTAAGCACAGGAATATGAGTAGCAACTATTATGGTGTTAGTAACAAGTATGATGCCCGCCAGATGGTGGTGCAGATGTCAGAGGAAGACTGTTGTCATTTCTGCAGGCTTTCCAAGGAGGCCAAGGTGGCGTTGCTTTGTGGGCTTTGACAAGAAGATACTGGTTCACTCTGGTCTGGGCTTGAAAATTCAGTACCGGGTGAAAATAGTGAGGAAATCCCAGTAGAGGGTGAAATTGTGGGGCGGTCCTCCATTGGTGGTGAAAAGCGCCTAGCTGAGGCTCAGACTAGTTCAGCATGTACCTGTCCTCAAACTGCGGAGAGGGAGCCCTTGGTAGTGGACCCTAACTCTGGTACCTTTACATATTACTTGTTGGACGCCTATCTGTCTGACCTTAACTCTGTGCCCTTACTCCAATTGGGTGAAGAGGGTTTCTCTATCTCCCAACTTTATTTGGAAATGGATATGATCCCTCAATTTCTATTTGTGGTAATAGCTCAGCGCCTGTGCCGTGATCTTAAGCAGTGTATAACCCATTCTAACGAGGGTTTCCATAGTGTTGGCAATAATGACCTGGCAGGGAGGTTGGGTGATCAGTTGGCCAAGCTCTTGGAGGGTGCTGGTGATGCTGGTGGAGTAGGTGATGCTTGTCAAAGCTATATTCTGGACTTTGGCTTGCGGGTGTTTTCTTCTTGGTTTGGCGCTCTGGAGGGGTTTCCACTACTGTATCTGTCACTGGATATCAACAACTCAGATGCGCAAGACAGCCGTATCTGCTGTGTTGTCTGTAGCGTTTACAATGCCATTGATAGCAGGGCCAAGTAGCAGGAAGTTTGCGGGATGGTGTTATGTGGGGACATAATGCTTACCCCTGATCTTAGCCTGCTAACAGCTAATGCTGACAATATGGCAGTGCAATGGGAGAAGGTTTGTAATAAACTGGGTGGTCTTAAGGCGCTGTTGCCTTATTGTTATTGGTACATTTCTGACTTTATGTTGGACTGTGTGGTCTTGTTGTGTGCTTTCCCCTTGGACGCTGGGCTCTGACAGGTTGATGCCGTCTCTGGGGAGATTCCCATTCCTTTTGTTTGGTTTTCTCAAACAGTCCCAAGTGTATGTCAACTTGAGCTGCAGGCTGCCACTTATTGGTTTGCTGAGGGAAGGAAGTTCCCTTTTGTGTCAATCTGGAGCCTGAGGCAGGTAGTGCAGCATTCTTGAAGAGGGAGCACCCAAGTGGCTGATCCCAAAGAGGATGAAGAGGACCCTGAGTACCAGGAGGATGATTCTTGAGTCCCCTGCAACAAAGTCTTTTTCCTATTTTAAATTTTCTTTATAATTTTCTTTTTAGTAAAATTTATTGTGAGCCAATATTTGTAATGGAAAAATATGGCTTGAGGAACCTGGCATGGACTCTATTAATGAGTTTTCCTTTGGCCAGATCCTTGATTGTATAAAAATCTGGGGAGGTCTTTTCAATGATTTTGAAAGGCCCTTTCCAAATGTTGTCAAGCTTATGAGCCCGTCCCATGACTCTGTTGTGATACAAAACCTGAGTGCCAATTTTAAATTTGGCTAAGGCGTGTCAATTCTTGTTGTCAGTCTTACGTCCTTTGTTCCTGGTGAGGGAGGTTTTGGTGAAATCTTTGGCTCGAAGCTTGATGAGCGTGTTGGCTAACCTAAACATATATTGTTGATATATTATTTTACCTGGGTCTCCCATTGCTGAGAAGAGAATTGGTGGGATGGCCAGATGTCTTCTGTATGTCAGTTGGAACAGGGAGAAGCCAGTTGTACTGTGGATTGAGATATTGTATGCAAACACAACAGCAGGCAGGAAGAGATATCATTCTGAAGTCTGGGCGTCAGCCATTTACGCAGAATGTTGATTAAGGTGCTGTTGGCTCTCTCAACCATTCCATTAGTTTCTGGATGGTATGGTGTGGAGAGCACTCCCCTCACACCCATGAGCTCATTTAATTTGGGAATTACGTGAGCAGTGAAGTTTGTACTGTTTTTGGTAATGATAAACTGAGGGCAACCATTTCAATGGATGATCTGTTCCAATACAAACTTGGCTGTCAATTTCTGCGCTGACGTGCTGAAGAGCTCTGGCTTCTACCCATTTGGTAAGGTGATCAATTGCTACAATGATGTAGCGCAACTGACCAACGCACATGGGCAGAGGCCCAACCACATCTATGCTAACAGTATGTCAAGCAAACTTGGGCTCTACTGCTTTATACTGTTGCTTCCCAGTGAAAGGCTTCTTGTGTTGACACTCCATACAGTAAGTCAGGGTCTCTTTAACGTCAAAGAGGAGTGACTCCCAGTAGTAGTGTTGTTGAAGCTGGTGGACTGTTTTTCTTAGGCCACCATATCCCACAGCTTTGTGGGCGGCTATTATCAGGTCTGGCCATTCTGAAGACCTTGGGAAAATGTATTTAGCACCCTTGTGGTACTTATACAATTTCTGGTTCTCAATGTTACAGTCTTTTTGGAGCTCTCAGAGGATGGCCTGAATTTTGTCTGATTTGTCCTTGAACTTATTGTTGAACATCTTATTGTACAGTATGTTGTCCTGGGTTGCTACTATAGCAACTGTTGGTAGTTTTAATAAGCAATCCACGTTCTGGTGGTTGGCTCCTAGGCAATGCACTATAGTGTTATCAAAAGCCTGGAGCTTTAATGCCCATTGAGCCAGTTGTCTTTCTGGCTCTTTAATGTTTTGTAGCTAACTGAGACTAGTGTAGTTGGTGACCACAGTGAAGTGCACCCCATTCAAGTATATCCTAAATTGCTTGTAGGTGTATATCACATCAAGGCATTCCCTTTTGGTGACCGTGTAGTTCTGCTCATGTATGTTCAGAGAGCAGCTAGCATAAGCCACTGGGTGTTCTGCCCCGCTGTTGTCCAATTATGAAAGGACAGCCCCTAGGGCAAATAATGAAGCATCTGTATGCACCATAAAAGGTCTTCTAAAATCAGGGTACATTAATACTGGGCTGGAAGACAGGCTGGTACAAAGAGCGTCAAACGCATCTTGGCATGCTGCTGTCCATAGGAAGGGGACCCCATGCTTTAGTAGATAAAACAGGGGCTTGCCTGTACGCTCAAATTTGGGGATAAAACAATGGTAGTACCCTATCATTCCCAAAAAGACATGTATGTTGTGTTTGCTTTCTGGCCGCTTCATCTTGGTGATAGCCTCCACTTTGGCTGGTTGGGGCAAAGTGCAGTTGTATCCACAAAAAATCCAAGGTACTTCAACTGATCATTAAAGAATTGACATTTCTGGGGTTTGATCTTCAAGTTGGCATCCACAAATCTCTTGAAGACGGCCTCCAGGTGCTCAAGATGCTCTGTGAAAGTCCTTGAAAACACATTGATATCATCCAGGTAAACTAGGACGCAGGAGAGTTTGAGATCACCTAGGATAGTGTCCATAGCCCATTGGAAGGTTGCAGGTGCATTACATAACCCTTTTGGCATTTGATTTGGCTGGAAGAGGCCTTGAGAAGTGATTATTGCACACTTCTCTTGTTCCTTTGGTGGAAGCTCAATCTGCCAGTATCCTGAGATAAGGTCCATGGCAGAGAAGTACTTGGCTCCACCAAGCTAATCTAGTGTGTTGTCAATCCTGGGAAGCAGGTATGAGTCCTTCTTTGTAATCAAATTCAGGTGTTGGTAGTCTATGACTACCTGGTTACTTCTGTACTTCTTTTTTACTATCAGGATGAGTGACGCCCAAGGAATCTTGGATGAGATCAACATGCCTCTGTCTAGAAGTTACTGGATTTTGTTACTCACAGTCTCTTCACTGGCCTTTGAGCGTCAAATTGTTTGGAGGCAGACAGGTTTATTATCCCCTGTGTTTATGTGGTGAGTGACTTCATTGGCGCACCCAAGATCAAAGTCATCCTCTGCAAATATGCAATGGTATTTTTTGAAAAGTGCACTGGCTTGTTCCCGTTCAGTGTCATTGAGGGAAGATAGATTAGCCAGTGGAGTGGTCACATAGGCAGTGACGTCAACTTGATCAGGAAGACCCATTTCTGACAGGTCTCCAATACACTCAAAACTGTCCAGTTCTTCAACTAGCAGAAGGTGAAAAAATCCTACAATTTGGTTCTTCTTGATGTGGATGTTGTGTCCTTGAAGATTGGCCAGCAGGACATGAATTTTGCCATGGCCAGGAATGATTATCCCAGGGGCAATACATGGTTTGAATCTTGAACGTCCCCAGGGCTGATGAACTTGACCATATAATCCTGTGGTGATGTCTAAGGTTAAACCCATGTTGACAACCTGCTGTTAGCCAGATCCAAATGTAAGAGTCAATCTCAAGCGGAGCAGAATTCCTTTGTGCTCTTTGATCTGGGTGGGTAACCATTTTCCCTTTTTCCCAGTACAGGTGTAGGGAACTGCCACCACGCCGTCCTTGTATGCCAGATTAATGCTAGGTTTTACCTTAGCTGGTGGTTTTGCGTCCTGTGTGTAATACAGTGGGATGGTCTGGCAAAGGATAGTCAGAGTGTTGTCTTTCATGTCCAATCTGACCCTGTATTTACATAGAAATGCAGTACTAATGAGCATGTTGTAATTTTCACTGGGTAGGACCACAGCAGGAGAGGACACGGCAATGGAGCCAAAGCACATTGGCAGAGCGCTGTAAGCTCCTTCAGATGTGGTGGTGTGTTTACTGGCAGTATCATATACTCTGGTGTGCATAATGTCAGGAGCAATACCTAGCTTTCTGACAAGGCAGGTGGACACAGTATTAATAGGGGCGCCACCATCTATTATGGCGCGCACCTTAACTTTATTAACAGAGATATCTGTGCATGTACATTCAGAGTAGAGATCAGAGTGTAAGTTTAATATGTGTACACCCAAGGGTGCCAGAGTATTGAAGTACTGTTTGAGACTTTGGCCAATCTCAGGGAAGTTGGCCTCAATGGTCTCAATAGGAAGGGAGAATTGGACTCCCTTCAAGGAAGGTAGATCACTGGATACACTGGGATTGGAAGCAAAGCAAGTTTCCTGGACTTGAGCCACGTACAGTTTGGAAACTTTCTCTGCAGCGTTTGGTGTGACCTTCCTTGGGAGTCCCCTACCTCTGGTAGGAATGGAATAAAGGTTGTCTGACACAAGCATGTGTAAAAAATCCTCTTTGAATTCCTGTTTGGGGACAAAGTGGGACAGCTGACTGGCCAAAGGCGGATCTAGTATTGATGCCTCTGGAGTTGTTGTCTCAGAGGGAGCTTTATTAGATTCATCTGCTGCTGATGGCTGGTGGTCCGGTCCTTTTGGAATAAGAGATGTGGTGTACTCAGTATATTCCTCTACTGTCCTGCCTTGGCTTTTCCCTGTTCTTCCTTTTTTTGGTTGACCACCACGTTTACTGAGGATTTGCGCCCCTTCCCTTTGCAGGTGCTGGCCCAGTGTCCTTTCTTTCCACATTTGTGGCAAGGGCCTTGTGAGTCCTTGGCCTTTTAGTTGCCCCCTGATTTATTGGTGACTTCAGAGGCAGCATTGCCGTACTTGGGTTTGCAAGTCTTATCCTTGGTTGGGGTAGATGCACAATTATTATGTCCTTTATTTGTGGCTCCAAACTAGGTCCCTAAGCAACTCAAATAGCTGATGATCCGTTGGTTTGAGCTAGATTAATCCAAAACAGGGAACATGACATTAGCTAACTCTCTGTATGACTGCAGTGCACATCCCATGATGATTCTGCAGTCCAACTCAGACAGGACACCAGTGCCCAAGAGAACCTGAGCTTCATGGTAGAAGCAGTTGGCAAAGTCCTTAACAGACTTGTATTTATTGAACAAGATGTTACTGATCTCTGCCTTTCAAGCCTGTAATCTGGTTTTGCTACCAAATTCTTCAATGACAGCCTGGCGTACATCTTCATAAGTCTAATCATCCAATGGTAGGAGGGGCATAATGACATCTATGCAGGTGGGGTCAAGAGTGTTTATGAGGGTGGTCACCTTCATATGATCACTTACACCTCTCATGGACATTTTAAAGAGACAGATGAAAGTTCAAATGTTTACATTTCTATTGAACTTTGGCAGGTTGAGCAGCTTAAACTTATGGTCAGGGACAGTTGGTTCTGTGGCTTCCTTCCTAGTGGCGTGGGTATTGCTAGCATGTGGTACTGACAAGGGAGTGAGAGGAGGCAAGGCTTCTACTCCCCAAGGAACTCTACAAGTGTCACCTGAATCATTACTCACATGGTCAGGAGAGAGTCAAATAAATCAGGCAATAAGAGTTTTTCTGCTGCTCTGGACTTGATGCTGGTACAGGTGACGCTCTTCTACCTGAAGATGTGCTACTTTCAGAAGAGGCTATATTTTCCAACCTAGCCAGTCTGGCTAACACATTAGCTTCAAACTCCTTATGTGAGGTTTTTTTCTGTGTACCTGCTCTAGTAGAGAACTTTAGTTGTTCTCTGCTGTTAACACTGTATTGGCTAAAAGATCCTGTTGGTTTAACAGTTCCTTGGTCTAGAATTCAGTGGTGGCAATATCATGGGGTAGCCCTGCTATGTCTTCATACAGCTTGGATGCTAAATTCTGTGCATCTTTTACTGTGTCCCATAGCTTCTTCTAGTCCTTGGTGTATTCAGCATGATCCAGACAGCACTGATGGTCCTCCTGTTTGTCATGAACAGGATATTGGCTACGTTAGTGGTCTTTATTTTGTTGACCATTTCTGCAATTTTGTTGACGTAATTGACTACCTTGGAGTGACGGGCGTCCTGCTTAGTGCAGTTGTCTCTGATTGACTGGCGCAAGTCCTCCTTCTGGGTGACAAGATCTGCATGATATTGGCTGCTTGGCAACATCTGTATGTGATGGCTTAAAGTTGCACAATGGTTGGTTACATCTGTAACCCATTGTGCACTCAGGCCTCAATTGTCCAGGACACCGCCCACAAGTTGGCCAACCTGGTTGTTGAACTGGTTGACTATCTTGTCTACCCTACTATGGGCAAAGGCAGTGGAGTCACATAGATCTGCCATGACAATCTGTACAGTTGTGAAGCTGACGTTCAGTCAACTGACCAAATTAAAGTTAGCCAACTGTAGCTCAGAGTGAAAGCAGTTGAGCTTGTTCAACTCCAGCTCCTGCCTGGAAGTCAGTTGTTGAAGATGTTTGATGGCTGGGTGCACAAAATATGCAAGCACCTCTTGGACCCTGCTCTGATCCATTTGGAGGAGCTGACCCAGCTGGGTGAAAGTGACATCCTGGTATCTGTGGAAATTGTTACTCAGGTTGTTGGTGGTACCATCAATCTGGAACAAATTGAACTTGGTGTCGCCTTGGGGGTTGTTGAGATTATGTCTTCCATGTTGCAATGCTTGCAAGACGGCGCAAACCTCCTCTATGTTGTACTGTTGTTGACCCATGGCAATGGCAGTCCCTGTAATATCAAGCTGGATCATATCCATTGGAAGCGTGGGTGCTTCATATGGAGTCAGCTTTAACCAGAAGGATTGATTGCGTTCAGTATTGCTGGTCTCCATGTATCCCCCCGTACTTATCAACAAAGCTGGGGGTTAATGAGGACAAGGCAGAGCCCTGACTTGACACCAATGGAAGCTTGTTTTTTTAGTGAGCACCACTGTCAATATTTTTGGATCTTGAGGAAGAAGAGATATAGTTGTTATTATTTATATTATGCATGCAGGGATAGGTGAATCTTTAAGAAGACAGATGTGCTTCCAATTGGTGTGGATGGGTGCTGCAACAGGATGTGTTCTGTTGCTGCTCAAGCCAAGTGATATGGGAGTCCTGTGGTCTGTGGGACACAACACTGTCTTTGGTGGTTTGGCAGGATTCTGAAGTAACAATAATATGCTCTTATTGTACTTGACACCGCTACTATTTGGACTAGTAGTGATGTTGAAGGGTATTAATTGTCTGCCTTCCAAGTGATCTTGGAATGACCCTTTACAGTTGAAAGCTAGCAGCCAAAATGGCGTCTAGCTGCAGACAACTCTTACTAGCTAGCCTATCATCCCCAAGCTACTAGTTTCACCCCCAGAGCTGGATCCCAAACCTGAATAAGGTTTGGAGATGAGGTAATATTCTAGGCTGCTGATCTCTTCTCTTCAGCCTAGATATACCTTGACTTAGTTACGGCAAACTAAGTTGACATCCATTTTGGCCAACCTTGCCTTGTTCTTGGTATAATGTGCAAAATTTGCATGGGTGGTGCTCTGTCTCACTTTTTGGTGAAACAGGATGTTTTAATTCCCTGTTCTAATCTTTGAGTTGGGTTTGCGTCTTAATTCGGAATCCAGAATGCCTAGCATCTAATTATAGAAGCTTCTGGATTGTCCCGTGACCTGAGACCCAGAATGTGTCAGGTGTCTTCTGACTTTTAAACTATATCAATATTGTTATAGTTTCTCTGTATTCCAGAATAGCTGTTTTAGTTTGGCTGTGTCCCATCTAGTGTCAACCCACAGCTTCAGTGATAGGGATATGGATCAGTTAACCCTAATAGATCAGGATTTCCTGAAAAACACATTCAAAGGATCTGAACTTGGTTCTTAATGCAGTCTTTGGAATGTCTTCAGGTTCCACACAAATTTGGTGGTAACCTGCTGTCAAATCAATCTTTGTGAAGATTTGGGACCCCCCAGGGCTTCAAAAAGGTCATCAATTAGGGGCAGGGGATACCTGTTTTTAATTGTGACCTCATTGAGCGCTTTGTAGTCAGTGACCAGGTGAAGTCCTCCATCCTTCTTTGCCACAAAGAAGACAATGGCACTAAAAGGTGACTTTGATGGTTGTATGAGTCCTTTTTCAAGCGCTTCATCAAGATAAGCTTTTAGGGTGTCTTCTTGTGGTGTGAGGTAGTAGATAGTTTGTGCTTTAGGTACACTTGCTTTGAGTTCAATTTTGTGCTGTATGTCATGATCAGGTTATAATCCTTGTAGTGTTTCATGGAAAACAGAGGGGATCTATTCACTAGCTGGTCTTGGATGTGGTTCTCTTCACACCAAGTCCCCGTATTTTTGAAGTGGATAACCTTGTACGTGCAGGTGCTCCACTTGATTTTGCTTGGGTCAGCTTTCTTTTCTGTTTCCATGATTTTCACAAATACATGGTCCCTCATAAGCATATCAAGGTGAGTTGGATAAACATGGTGATGCACTTCTCCTTGTTGTATGGTGAGGGTAGCGCTATCCCAGTAAATGTGAGGTTTGGTCTTTCTCACCCAATCCAGGTCAAGTATAACATCATACTTGGGGATTGATATGATTGGGCCACTGAGCGTAATTTGCACATCTCCAATTTGGGCGCAGAAAGGTTTTGCCTCTTGGGTGACTGGTGTGCTTCTGTTATCTGCCATGATGACTCTCCTGATACTGCTTTGGGTGGTAGGTAGTTTCATGAGGTCTGTGAAGCTCTTGTTGATAAGAGATTGATCTGCTCCAGTGCCAAATAGTGCTGTGCCCTGGTATCTGCAAAAGCAGAAAGTATAAGTGAGGAGTTTATTTCCAGTTTGGGCGGCAAACAGTAGAGGATTGCTGGAGGGTACTTGGATCATGGTGATTGAATCCACGTCTTGGTCCCTGTACAAGTCTTGTAATTTGAGGGAAGGTGGCTTGCCTAAGCACTCCCCTGAGCTTTTCCCTCCTCTGTGGTATCTTTGGTGCTTGCCTGGTTGGCTTATGCAGTGTGATTCCCAGTTTGAGGATGGGTGTTATTGGCTTGGTTGTTCTGCTTATTGAGCCAAGGATCCTTCTTGGCTGTAGGACTCTCCTTGTGCTTGAAGAGTGCATGTAGATTGTCAGATTTTTGAGCTGTGTGTTTTCCCTCCAAGAACATATCTTCAAGGTTCTTGCAGTGGTTCATGTCAAACTGACGTAAAATGTGTGTGGGGAGGCCATTGTAGAAGTCCAAATGTGGTCCAGGTTCATCAAAGTTGATGGTGTTAGGTGCTCAGTCATGTAGGTCTTCATATGCAGCAATGTACTCCTCAATTGTTCCTGTCATCTTGAAGGTTAGGAGTTTGTCATAATCATCACATTGGAATCCTTCATGGAGAACTTTTTGAGGAAGACAGCTTTGAATACCTCCCAGTTTTCCTTCTGGTTGAGGTGTTGGGTTAGCCACTTGCTTACAAAACGTGATGCAGTTCTGGTGACGCAAAGGGCAATCTCACTGACACAGAGTCTTTGGGGGTAGTCCACTTGCTCAAAATTGCTCTGTGTACTGTTGATCCAGAGGGCAACAGCGCCCATATCAACACTTTGGTGATGTGGTCACTGTTGACTCAAAACTCTAAATCTCCTATGTTTTTTGCTAGTTGCACTAGCTTAATTCTTTTTTTAAAGCGTTCAGGGGTGCAAACCCAGAAAACACAACAAAATTGTGGCCCATTTTGACACAATTTAATATTAAGCTTAATAAAAAACTCAATTTAACCATATTTTTCCTTTATGTTCACTAATAAAAATTAGTTTTTTATTTGTTTTCACAACATAAAAGTGTCAATGTTGACACTTTTTAAGCCAAACTTATTTTTAATAACAAAACTGAAATATCTACAACAAAAAATTATGTGCATTTAAAAATATTTTTTTATCTAATTAATATATAGAAAAAGACATTGTGCATACAGTAGATTGTTAAAATGTTCATCTTATAAATATATATATGGCACTTATTCCAACTTTAAAATCATAAATGGATTGGTGGCTAACAACAATCCAATAATTTAAGCATGAGTTACTATGTAAGTTACTATAGAATTCATTATTGAAAATAATGTCAACACTCAGAAATGTTGTCTATTTGCTTGTGATCATCTGCTGGGGTGATATTAAGCAAATTAGAGTGGTGCAATTAAGCTTAAATTAATATTCCACCTCATATAAAGAATGTCGCAAGTGACGTTGTTGACACTTTACCATTTTCATTATCTTAACCAATGTGTTAACAACTTCTTATATATGCAATGGTAAAATATCATATTCTCACCCCCAAAATATTATATTTAATAAAGAAATACTTAATTTTGATTATTTTTAACTTATTTTTATGTTTTTATTTTTATTTTATTATGTGAACAAAAACACACAGAAAACAGTTAATATTTGCTAGTCTGCGTAAATTTAATAAAGTGTACTATGAAAAAACAGTAAATTTTCAAAAAAAATGTTGACAGTGACAATTTTGTCAAAAATAATGTCTACATTATTTCCAATCAACAGTGATACTGTAAATTCAGAACCTAAACGTAAAAATGCGGGATTGTCAAATCCTTGGTCCAAATTTTGAATCACTTTTGCAGGATGGCCTTTTTTAATTAAATTGATTTTTTGAGTATTTATTTGAATATTTGAAAATGCAGGAACTCATAGACACTTTGTAAAGTTCAAGTCAAACTGCATATTTCCAATGTACAAAATTAATTAACTGAGATCAGATTTGAAGTGTTCAAATCCATCAACCATTTTCATTAAGTTTACTATGTTTTTTGAAATTGCAGGATTGTCAAATCCAAGAACCAAATTTCAAAGCACTTTTGAATGCCACTATTAAACTTAAATAATAATTGTGGGAACTGGAATCCAAATTTAATGTAAAGTAAGCACACTAGGAAACACTTACCCAAATGAAGAAGCTCCACCACAACTAAAATCAAACTAGAAATTCAATCTTAATAACCATGTTTAGACATAAAAAGTGATTAAACTTTAAAATCATCCAAAACTGGAAAGGATACAATATTATACACTTCAAATCACAGATATAGAAATTCTGTTACTATTTAAGGCTAAATCAAGAGAAAACAACTACCCACAACTAAACCAATAAATCCAAATAAATACATATTTAATCTAAGATATATTTTTTATTTTATTTTTATGGACGTCAATCACATTCCCAACCAGCTCCTGCCCCAGCCTGCGGGGAAGCCTGTCCACAAGGGCATCCCAGAGGGTCCAAGAACAGACCCAGAACCCAACTTGAGGGGAGTCATGCCAACACACAGGACTCCCAAGATGTCAGCGCCAGCCAACCACCTCCTGCATCTCAAGCCAGGAACAGTAGCCTTAATCCAAGACAGAAGCCTCTCTCAAGGCCTACCACAAAAGTCTCCTACACAAAGGTCATTGGGAATAATGAGTTTACATACACCTTCACTGTGTACCCAGTTGTCACCTGGCCCACACTCTTGATCCAAGAGTTGCTACTTCCTGCCCCTTCATTTTTGATACCTCATATGAGCCATTGGACACCACCAAAGAGCCATCTGTGCCTGTGTCTTATGCCACCATTGACAGCGCCAGCGCAACCAAGCGTGATCCCACCTTCTACACAAAGGTCTCCATCCTCTGTGTTGAGCCTACTAGCCAAGATGCTGTGGTACCTGTCAAGGGCTGGCGTCAGTTGACAGATAGTGAGTGTGAAGCTCTCCTCAACTGCTTGCACAGGGGTATGGCGGTTTGGGATATTGTGTCCTGATTTGGTATCACGGCTAGATACATTGCCAACATCAACACCAAGTTGGCAACACCGGGCAAATTGCAAAATCTGCCAAGGCTAAGAGGCAGCCTAAACTCTTGTAGCCTGTGCATATTGACGCAATAAAACAGTGGATT
The DNA here is from genome assembly GCA_014839935.2 of Entomophthora muscae. Lineage (NCBI taxonomy): Eukaryota > Fungi > Entomophthoromycota > Entomophthoromycetes > Entomophthorales > Entomophthoraceae > Entomophthora > Entomophthora muscae. The sequence goes on along the minus strand of QTSX02003884.1, from coordinate 30,538 downwards.
ACCAAGGATTGCCACCTGGACTCACTTTCTGTCCAATTAATGCTTGCCATAGAGTTTGGGCTTTTTGTTTCTAAAACCCTTGTTTACAAAGTAATGGTTGATTTGGTCTTCTCCTGGAAAGTACTGGGAGTTTTGCTGTACAACAGAAACAATGAGAAGACCATCAAGGATCAACACATTTATGCTGAGACATATCTGGCACTAAAAGAGACTGGGAATATCCAGTTCTTCTACATCAACAAATTATTGTTTTCCTTCTCACTCAGGTCTAGACATGGGTGGGTCAAGAAGGGGTCCAAGTACGGTGTAGCCCATTGTGCAGCTGTCTGTTCCCAGACCTATTTCATGGTAGCGCTTCTTGGTCCTCGCGGGTTGGACCAGTATCAGATGATCAAGGGTTCCCATAATAGTGGGACATTTCTTGATTTTCTCCAAACTGTCAAGGAGTATCTCTGGATCATTTTTTCAGTACAACCAACATTGTTGTGTTGGATAATGTTGGGCTCCACAAAGTGAATCTGGTTGTGTCTGAGTTCCTGCCCATCAATAAAAATAGCCATTCAGCCAGCCACCACCTGGCTGACTGTCCAATGAGACTCCTCTTCCTCCCCTCCCTATTCTCCATTCCTTAACCCAATTGAGGAGATCTTCAGGTGGATCAAAAATAAGGTGAAGCAAGGCCTCCCTCAGGACACCAAGGATCTCTTCAACATCCTTGAGGTCAGTCAATTTGTAATGCCACCCAATGTGGTGATGGCTTTTTACAAGCACTCAGAATTTTTCCTCCCTAAAGCCCTGGCCTCCAAGCCAATCAGATAAATGGGTGCTCCAGGTTTTATTTGTTTTTATTTTTATTTATTTTGTTTTTATTAGGACTCAACAATTATTATTTATATATAATGACGTGACATTTGATTGTATTATAGACATATAAGAGTATGTAGAGAAGGTAATAAAATTAATTATACTAGATATAGAGGATATGTCTTTTTTATTATAATCCATTGAATATTATATTGACTGTTGCACAAACAAAAAAATAAATTAAAAAAGATAGAAATAGATTAATTTTATTTAAATAATTGTGAATCCTTGTTGGTACTTTGGCTTTTTTAAGCCACAAATTGGACCTTGCAGGTCATCATCTGATACTTATTATTTCAGTGCCACTATAGCCACACAACACGGAAACCAATGATTTTCATGTATTGCTTACTAATTAGTACTTAGGATGCAGGTCAAGTAATCAAATATGTTTATCAAATCATATTGCAAGGGAAAGATAATTTGAGTTCTAAACAATCACTTGTTTAGAATATAAGTGGAGCGGGCCGCATGATGCAGATAAATTCAATTCTTGTTGTTTGTATATGTAATAAATGAACCTGTACTCAACGAGCTAGTAAATAAAAACATTTTTAACTCATTTTTTATTATTCAACGTGGTTGCAACTATAACTAATGTCTTGTAATAAATTTAGATATTTTAATATTATAATTTACCTACTAAAATTTAAAATAAAATTAAAATAATAAAAAATAAAATTTTAATTATAATCTTAAAATTTATCTATTAAAGTTTAAATATTCAAAATTTAACTACTTTTATTTAATTGTGATTTATTCAATATTGAAATATTATGTATTGAAAATTTTAATATTGAAATATGTATTATTAAAATTGTAATATTAACTTTTAGATACTAAAATTTTAATATTACATATTTCAGTGAAAATATTTAATATTAAAATAAAAAAATTTAAAAAAAAATAAAATTTAAGTTGCAAGGGAAAAATATTTATTAAGGGGATGCTAATTGCAAAGGGGAATGCAATTATTCTGGGGAATTATACCCCAAAATTAAATTTTTGGCTAGAGTGTCCAATTAGATCCATGTACTCTTCTGTATGTGGTGGACAACCCTGGATGCAATTGCTAGAGGGGTGGTGCCCTGTACCCCAGTGGTTGCCAACCGCTTAATAAAAGGGAGGCAGGTAAGCAAATCAATTAGTAGATTCTTTTTGGGAGGCACATAGTACCCATACAACAATGTCATTGCAAAGGAGCCATACAGGACGTGCTCAACTGTCCTATACTCCTGCAGTGTCTTCTGGCGTTTGAGTACTAACCAGCATATGTCCATTTGAATAGATACATCCTCCAACTTTTTGATGTTGGTTTTTAATATGCAGTGAAGGAGGATTCCCAGGTATACCACGCCATGAATTCTTTGCAAGGTATATTTTTCCAAGAACATGCACAATTTTTTGAAGACTTGAACTAACCTATTGATATAGGATGTTTGATTGAATTTGAAGAGGGTTCCAGGGGGCGCCTGACTTGTATCAGCCCCCCATGCCTTGGCAAACAAAATTAATAAAGGTTTAAATGTGTTCACAAGGACTGTGTTCCCAACTTTGTTTGACAATACCTTGAATACTTCATTAAAAATTTCAGTTTTTAGATATTCAGTTCCTATTTGAAAGTTGGTTTTTATTAGGTTTTTAATGTTCATTGATGTTTGCAAATGGGAATTTTTGAATGCTTTTATATATATTCATTGAAGTTTAGCTTGACATCTCTGCAAATTTCATTCATCTCTTTGAAGTTGACATTTGATCCTATTTTTTATGCTTCCCTTAACCATGGCAAGCACCCTGTGGGTGGTAAATATTTCCTACCTTTAGCTTCAATATTTGAAAAATTATTCATATTCTGTTGAATTATTTTATTTATTTGGTTTCTATTTATTTGTTTTACAGGGGCTACCAGTGACTGGTAACCCCCGCAGAACCAACTTGGTGTAAAAGCTGCCACTTCCACAACCTTACCCCATTCTTAGTGATAACTAAAATAAATGTAAGCAAAACATAAAAAGACTTACTAAATGTTCCCCTTGCGGCCCCCTCAGCCATAGGCGCCACCTCAGCAAACTTCATGAGTGTTGGCTGATCTTCATTAATTTTCCTAGGCTTAATTTTTCTTATCTTTCTTGCAACTTGTGATTCTTCTTGGTTTTCATTTGATAAATTTTCTGTATTTCTTGAAGCGCTCCTGCTTCTTAAACTGAGTTTTGTTTTCATCTGTTGCCATTTGGTTGGTTTTCTCTTCATTTGTGTTTATTTCATGTGGGTTTTCATTTCCTTCAATTAGTTTGATTTTTTGAGTATTCTTTCTATTGGTTTTTGCTAATTCCCACAAGTTGTAAGTTTCACTTTTGAAATCTAACTGCTTGAGTATTTCTTTTTGAAGATTAAAAATTATTTCCTTGTGTTCTTTGTTGACCATTGTTCCCAGGCTATTTTTTTGCAGTTTCATTTTTCTGGACCAAGGCCCTTCCCTCATTTCCCAGTTGATTTACCACAATTTCCCTTATGTTGTATTCAAGCTGGACAACTTTTTAGAGGGCTGACTCTAATTTGTTTATTAAGTTATATATATTTGACATTTTGTTTGAATTACATCTAAAAACTGGTTTTTATAGTACTACCTTCAACGCGCAAATATTTTTCATCATCATTACTAAATTAAAGACAACAAATGTAACTTTTGCATTGAAATATTGCAATTAGACGTCAACTCTTGATATTTTGATATTATGTGCATAACTCAATGCATTTTGTTTAATAAAATCCATTGTAAACTTGGCCTTTTCCATTATAATTTAATGAAATGGATTGTGTTTATATTAGAGAGCCATTAACGCTTAGTACAAATATTGATACATAGTGCATTTTACAGCCTGTATATTTACCTATTGATAAAAATTCTGTAAACTTTTTAGTTGGATTTTGTGAGGTAATAATAATGTAATGTGTTAATAAATTACTGTTTATTGTCATTAATTGGCTGATTTTCTTTGCTGTGGCAATTGTGCATTTTCTGATATTTACGCACTAGTATCCAATTGGTTGGTTTCACATCCAATTGCACAGGCAATAGGAAACGTGGTTATCACCCCCAAGACCAGATGTGGTCAGGGTGGTGGCTTGATTTCCTATTGCCTGTGCGAATGGATGTGAAACCAAAAAATTGGATACTAGTGTTTAAATATCAGAAAATGAACAATTGCCACAGCAAAGAAAATCAGCCAATTAATGACAATAAACAGTAATTTATTAACACATTACATTATTATTACCTTGCAAAATCCAACTAAAAAGTTTACAGAATTATTACCAATAGGTAAATATACAGGCTGTAAAATGCACTATGTATCAATATTTGTACTAAGCGTTAATGTCTCTCTAATATAAACACAGTCCATTTCAATAAATTATAATAGAAAAGGTCAAGTTTACAATAGATTTTATTAAACAAAATGCACTGAGTTATGCACATAATATCAAAATATCAAGAGTTGATGTATAATTGTAATATTCTAATGCAATATTTACATTTATTGTCTTTAATTTATTAATGATGATGAAAATATCCATGGAAATAATTATATGTCACCACATCAAATTTACAACATTATTTACATATAGGGAATGCTAACAATATAAAAAAATATATTATTAATTATGAACTGAAAGAACAAAATTAATTTTAATAAGTTGGCACAAAGAAAAGTTTTATTTTATTCATTAAAGGACAAGTAGGGGAGGAAATGGGCGGAAAGAACATTGCCTTCATCTGCGCCTGTGAAAGGGGCGGCATCAGAGATAGTGGGGAGGGAATGAGTGGTGGCTTGGGAGTCAGGGTTGGAAGGTGGGTGGCTTGACGGGGGATTGGGGATGCAGGGTTTGTTGACTGGGAAGGAGCAGCAAGAGCCGATTGCTTCAATTGCTCAAATTTGTCTTCTGTCACATATGCAGGCTTTGTAAAATGGATAGATTGGCGTGGGGGGAGGCAGGAGTCCTTTCTGGACTTATCACTATCACTTGCATAGAAAATGACAAGATCTGATAGGTCCTGGACAAACACAGAAGGGAAAAGTTCATAACCCTTATCAATTTGGGTGCACAGTTCATTGTATGTAGCAGGCTTTAAGCGCCTAAGAGCGGAACCAAAATTATAGAGACATACATCTGCAAGATGCATGTTGGCGCAGTTGATGGGGTAGGACTAACAGGTATGCCCTGCAGCCCTGATTTCTTGGGTTGCCAATTCCTGCTGCTCCATCTCTGCACTCAGTACAACTGTGTACACTTTTTGCTGTGTGGCCCACTCCTCCAGCATGGCCTTGAGCTCCGTCTGGTAGGCATACCCATCTGCGGTGTTCAATATTGTGGAGTAGTGAGTGACACCCAATGGGGAAACTGCCAACAAAACCCCAACAAATTGACACAAGATTGGGCTGTGCTTGTACACGTCAGACTGGATACGCTTTTCTCCATAGTCTTGAATACTTGCAGAGATCTTAGCATACAACAGAAAGATGACATCATTACGGGCTCTCATTGCTCTCCCTTTGATAAAATTAATATTAGTTGAATTGTAGGGATTGGTATCCACCAAACTGGGGCCACTGAGAACTTGATTGGACAAGATTCTAGCAGCAACCACAACTCTGTGCATCCACAAATTCACTGTTCTTTTGTTGGTGAAGATGCCGTGGAGTCCCAACTGGAGACGTACCTGGACCAGGGGCATCTGCGGGTCACGTTCCATAATGCTCATCATAAGGGGATGGGCTGTGTCACCTTTGGTCAAAGTACAGGCACCAGTTGGGGTCTTCTTGGTAGGGGGGCCACAGTTGGCGTGGGCTTTCAGGGTTGCAGCCACAGCAGACTTTGCATATCCCATGGCGGCTGCAATTTTCCCAAGGGACATAAGCTTCCCTTGCTTTTCAACCATTTTGAGAACAATCTCTGGAGTGATTAATTTTCTTCTGCGTCTTGCAGGCTGATTGGCTGGGGGAGGGATGTGTCTATCTTGGGAACTGGTCAATGCCATCTGATTGGCTGTTTTGGGGTTCTGGGCTCTCTGAGTGATCCCATGGCTCAAATGGCTGGTTCCAGATGCCATTGTTGATCCAGGATTTGGGTTGGCAGCTGCCTGTGCATGATGGGCAAACAGAGCCATGCTGGAAGTTGCAGGAGAAAGAACACTCTCCTGGGTAGTGCTTGCAGAGGAGCCTGCGGGTTGGGAGTGGCCATAGAGGGAGGCTTCACTATTAGAAGACCCAGCGTAGCCCTGCACAATTTTGTCAAGGCCAGGGAACAGCTTGTTGACTTGGTTGTTGTTGAAAAAAGACAGAATAAATTTTTAATAAAAAATTTTAAACTCAAAAAGAGATGTGTATATTTTAGTTAATTTTATTGTTAAGTATGTTAAGTTGGTGAATAGTAGGATCTAAATTTTAGCCATCCAAAATTGGAATAGGGTGATTTTTGAGAATGCCTATGATTCCTAAAAGAATTAGCACAAATCCACTCTAGATCCTTTGGCATCCTTTTTGATACACCCATAAATTATATTTATTTCAAATTCCTTGCAATTATGATTTGAAACTTGGTTCTTGGATTTGAAAATCCCGCAATTTCAGAGTTGTTAATTTTTACATGATATCTATGATTTGTTTGACATACAGAAAATCTCAAATTGTACATTAGAATCCCACATTTCTGATTCATGTATCCCACATTTGTTTGTTGTGTTTTGTCTTTTGTTAGTTGAGTTATCTACTCAAGAGATTTGAAATCTGCCAATTTAAATAAACCAAAAAAAGTCAAATTAAATGGTTAATTTTATTTAATATTTTACCTTTCACTAAGCTGAGTTGCCCGCAAAAGTGATTCAAAATTTGGATCAAGGATTTGACAATCCTGCATTTTTACGTTTAGGTTCTGAATTTACAGTAATTCAGCTTTTTTTACTAATTGTCATGAATGACATTTCAATACTTGTATTGAAAGCCTGGGAATTGAAACCTGGGTCTCAGGGAAAGCCTTATGTTGACCAGAGTGGACAGGAAACCGCCCAACTGCCAGTTGGGTCAAACCCTGGACCACCAGAGATAGATGACCCCAAACAGGGGGAACAGAAACCTGCCAATCTACCAAGTGTCAATACTGGAGGTTTGAAATCAACATTGGAGACCCTGGAATTGAACCCTGACCCTCCAAAGACTACTTGAGTCACACAAAGTGGACAGGAACCTGCCAACTTGTTAAATTGCAAACCCAAGTTGACAAGTTACTCCGAGACCTGCCAGTCTCCCAAGGACAATTCCCAAAATGATCACCAGATTGCTGCCAACCTTACGCCACCAAAGATCCAGACCTATGAAGAGGTTGTAGCTTGCCTTAAGGAGGTTAAAACAAATCCTACTGTTAACTCTGCTAATGACCACCAGCAGCTGCCAGTCTTCCAACCAGAATGGGTAATGCAATTAAACTACTCAGGTGATGTGGTGAACAGTAGCAGCGGAAAAAAGCATTGCCACTTCTATTCACCAGAGCAGGCACAACCTTGATCTGTTGCCCTCAAGACTCTAAGCCAAGATCCATGCCCCGCCAGTGCCTTGTCTGCAAACCTGACCCCTGCAAAAATTGAAGAGGCAAAAACCCATGGTATAAAAGCCCCGGCGGTATGGTGATGACCATATTGTCATTTTTGATAATAAAGTTTTATGAACCTTTGGTTTGAACAAATCTTACCTTACCTAGTCTTAGTGATCTTCCATCTTAACTCCAGCCAAGTAGACCATCAGGCAACTGCCCCCTCTGGAGACCAACCTGCTGACCCTCCCCAGGCACTATACTGTCCCCCAGGAGCCCCTTTTGGACCTGTGAATTTTCCAAATACCCGCCCAACCCTGCCTACACAGAGTACAACTTAGAGACCATCCTCATTGCTAATCCCTTGGCAAGGACTAGAGAAACTGAATACATAGGACGTGAAGGAAAGAGGACCAAGGTGCCGCCATTATTGTTCTAAGACAAGTACAATTTCTGCCTGCCTACTTTGTTCCCATGACTCCACCCTCAACCCCGCAACCCAACTGCCCAATGGAGACCCCCACTGCAGCTGAGACTATGTCCAAAAACTGTTTGGAGTACTCTACATTACTTTGATGGGAATGGTAGACACTATGGTGCCCAATTCAGGGCCCTGGTCTTTGCTTGGGCAATCCATATCCTATATTATCAAGTTAGCACCCATCCTATGGTGAGCATTACCCTCTGGCCCAGCCGTATTCTGTCCCAAGCCAACCAATGCCTCTACCTATGCCTGGCTTCCTGACACTAATTGCCACTCATAATGACAATGCTTTTCATTTCTCACATATAAAACTTTATGCTTTACATAATAAAATCATCTGATTTTTGATGTGTTGTATTTTTACCTTTTCTCCTTCATATTTTTTAATTTTTAAAATAAAATCTATATTTAAATATAATACTTTTACATATTTCTCTTAACTTTTAACTTGTTATTTATAACTTTAATAAAATAAAAACTATACAAGTATTTTTTAACTTTTAAATACCAATAAAAAGCCTATAAGGTTTAGTTTTTTATTTAGTATGTTTTTTAAGTTGTTTTGTTTGTTTTTAAAATACATTGCTTTATTTTAAACCATTTTACTTATTATTTTAGGTCAAAAACACCTCTAAGCAGCCCAAAGGAACCAAGCGTCCTTCAAAGCCAACCAAACCCACCAAGAAGAAGCCTGTCTCATCAAAGAAGGCCACTCCCAAGCCCTCCCCTGAGCCCTCTCCTGAAAATTGCCCTGCTCAGTCCACTGGGGGTAGGAAACTGATGGTTCCCTTACAGATCACAGTTTCTACAACTCAGCTTCAGACAAGGAGCCTACCAAGAAGTGGCGCCAGGCCAAAAAGGCCCCACCCAAGGATAAGTCTCCTTCAAATGAGGAGCACCAAGATAAGCCCCCTTCTGCTTCCCCCACCACCACCAAACTCCCCCCCCTTCAAGTGCATCTGGGGATGATACAAAGCCCTGCCCCAATTACTTCCCTGGCTTCACCATGCTCCTGCTGGCCTATGGGACCCTCTGTTGGCCCACAATATCTGCAACATCAACAGGAAGTTTAAGGTTCCTTCTTCCCTACCAAAGTTTTTTCCCATCATGAGTGTCAAAGGTGGGCCAGCCATGGTGTCCAATGGTTACATCTTCAGATGCAATAACGCCAACCAGGACTTCAAGAGCTGGCATTATACCTGTGAGGACTGCTCCTGCCCAGTGCAGCTCAATACTGAGCAATGGGACTTGGTACAAACCATCAAGAGTGAACACACTTGTGTGATGCCAAATATCACCATATCCTGTCTTCTCAAATTGTATCTAGTGCAGGTCATGCCCACTTCACAGGACCTTTCCCTGACCCAGCTGGCCATGCTTGCGTGCAAGTACCTCTCCCCTATCAACCTCAAGAGGGTGTCAACCCATACCCAGTTGGTCAAGTTTGTGAGTGATAGGCGCCAAGCCTCAAGCCCTCTGGCCAAGAGCGCCACCACCTTTGAAGACCTGGTCCTCACAGATGCCCTCAAAAAAACTGAGGATGGTGAGATGTTCCTGTTCCATGACAATGGGCAGGAAGTGGAGGATAGGATCATTGCCTATGCTACAACCCAAAACCTGGAGCAGCTCAATACTGCTACCACCTGGCTGTGTGACGGCACATTTGCAACCTGCCCAATCATCTTCAAGCATATTTGGGTCCTGCATGGGCAGTTTAATGACCAGGTCATCCCCCTTGTGTTCTTCCTCCTACCTGGTGCCAAGCCAGAAGTCTAAATCAGAGCATTCAAAATTTTCCAGGATGCTTTGAGCTCCCTTCTCACCAACCAACTCCCCCCTCCCACCCACGCCACCAGAGAAAACCCTTCCTCTGCCAAGAAGGATGAGTCTGCCCAGGCTGCTGAGCAGCTAGCTTATGCGCGCTCACTTAGGCCAAAGGTGATCATAATAGACTTTGAGCAAGCTCAGTTCAGAGCCTTCAAGGCCACCTTCAATGGATAAGTACAGGGCTGCTTCTTCCATTTTAGACAGGCCCTCATCAAGAATCTCAAGAGCAAGAAGGAGCTTTTTGACAAATATCTTAATGATGATAAAGAGAAGTGCCACTTTGTCATAACCCAGTTTGCTGCCTTGGCTTTTGTGCGGCCAGAGCTATGGGGGCTGAGGCCCTCCTGGAGGATGCTTATGTGAAGAAGCACTCCATCATTTTCAAGGGTTACCTTGAGTACTTTGAGAGGCAGTGAGTAGGAAAGAAGGTGGCTACCCAGAGAGGAAAGAGCGGGGCCACTGCCCCTTGGAATTTCCAGGGCGCCTGCCTCAAGGGGGAGATGAAGACCACCTCCAGCCTTGAGGTTTGGCACAAGCACTTGAAGACCAAGTTTGGGTCCAACTCCAAATATAACAAGTTCTTTACCAAGCTACAGGAGGATCAGGCCATAAATGTCTCCAAGTTTTGCAACCTGGCCAACCAAGTGGCCCCCACAAGAAGAAGAGTAAAGAGCAGGACTACCAGGAGGACATTCAAAAGGTGGTGAAGAAAAAATACAAGGTGGCAGAGATCAAAAAATACCTTGAAGATGTCGCAACTGCTCTTGCTGGTGGGTTTAATTAGCCTAATAAACTTTGCTTTGCCTGGATTGTTTTTACTATTGGATTTTTATATTTTTTAATTTACTTATATAGTACTAATCTTTTTAGGTATAAATGGTAAGTTTCAGATGCAGTTTCAATGTGATTTTGTAAGAAATATCTTATATTTTGTTAATTTATCTGTAAGGCATGAGATTTTTTCAGTTATGATTATATAAAGTATAACTAAATAAATTTAGTATTTTCTTATATTTTGTAGTTATTATGATATATAAAATAGCTTTATTTTTGGTTCATTGGAATTTTAATTTTTATGGGAATAAAAAATAATTTTATAATAAAGAGTGTAATTTACATAGTAAATTGAAAAATAGTTGCTTATATCTCCTTATTCTTATTGCTTAAAGGAATTTTTTAATTGCATTTTTGAATTTCCTGGGGCCATTCTAGTATAATAAAGTATTTAAAAATATCTTTTTTATATTAAAAATGTTCAGGGTAAAGTGTGCTGTTACTTAAAAAAGTGTCAACATCCAGGAGACAACATTATGTAAACCCGGGTTGTCACTTTACTATAGTGACAACATTAAAAGTTTTGACATGGCCACTGACAGCATTTTTAGTGCCAACATGGGCGCTGTTGCCATCCAGAGAGAGTTTTTTTCCCAATGTGGTCCTGCAAAAGCACCAATTTTGGCTGTACACAGGCGCTGGAATACAATATTAGGTATTTCAGGCTGTTGTGGTCCTGTTGTGGTTGGCGCTGTGGGTAACAGTCTGCAGGCCTTTGAGAGTGTTGTATTGTTCAATGGGTATAAGGACGTTGTTGTAGATAACAAGGCCTGCAGGAGCAGCTTGTCCTTCTTTGTAGTCTCTCCAGCTGTTAGGAAGTACCATTGCTTGGGTTCTTTTCTTAGGAGGAATTTTTCCTTTGAGTTGGGTAGGTATGAATAATCTACCTGTGCTACCACTGTTATGTATATACTTCTGGGAAGTATAATAAACAAGATAAGGGGAAGATTTAAGAAGAGAATGATACTTTATTGGATATGAATATAGAATAATATATAGTATCCTGACAAGCCACATACCGTCCAAGTACATCATGGGGGTCATGGGGCTTATCTGAGTAATGTTCCTCTTAGGTCACAAGGCTTATTCAAGTTGTGTTCCACTTAGGATATGGATTAGGTGATCCCTATAATAGATGGTCTACTGATAATGGTGCCACCAGTTTACTGGCTGGTTGGTGAGACCATTCAGTGAGCCATTTGGTGATCTACTTAGGGTGTTAATTCCCTGAGAGGGAGTAATCAAAGATGTTGCAACAAGAGCTAGCAGAGCAAAACTCAAGGTAAAAGAAGCCAGGTTTAACACTAAAATTTTATAGCAGGGAAGGACTTCAAGATAAGAGTCCAAACAAAATAATTTTAAAGATAGAAACCTTTATTTAAATAGAATTGAAATGCAGGGCTCCTATAAAGGGTCTGTCTTGATATTTAAGGGGCAACAATTCAACCTGAAAGCTCACTAAGAATGATGAAGCCCCTTGATTGGCTGATAGATAAAATTTTCAGCTCTGTTTCAGGGGCCTGGAAGATTTGGAACAACTTTCAGAGTGAGTTCTGATTGGCTGAGGATACAAATTTGAGTTTTGGGACCAACACTAGTGAATCTGGACAGGCTGAAGTTACAGTGTTGGCAGCCTCTGATTGGCTATGACCAGCTTGTTTTAAAAGAGGACAAGCCTAGGCCAACAAACAGTTCAAACTAATCAGTGTTTATTTCTCTGGTTGGGAAGAAGGTTCAGAGTGGTGTGAGAGGTTGAGAGGGATAGGCCAATATAAATCTCTTATTAATTGTATGGGCCAGATCTCCTAGAGAATTTAACAGTTTGGTGAGGTTTTGAGACAATTTTTTGGACTGTTGAGGAACAAGGCTCTATCTAGGATCAAAGGGGAAAGTAAATTTATACAAGTGGTAAAGGTGTCATGATAGGCTTACTTAACCACATATTAGTCCAGGACCTGTGAAAGGGAGCCAACCTGTAATGGGTTTGGGCAGGTTGGCAGGGGGTTGTCCAGCAGGCATAGAGGGGAGGGCCAACCACAGGATAGGTGCTAACTTTGCAATATAAGAGAATAATTTGCTTATCAAGGCCCAAGAGCTATTGGCAGGTACCATGGAATCAATGAGGCCAGTGAGAGTAATATAAAGGACACCAAATAGCTGAGTAAAGATTGTATCAGTGGTAGTCTCAAGTTCCATAGGGCAACTGGGTTGAGGGGTCACTGGTGGTGTCATGTGTAACAAGTAAGCCAGCTTAGGGGAATACTCAAAGGGATATACTGGGCCTTGAGGTGTTACAGTAGGGTGGTATGACTCAGGCAGCTTGTAACTGCTTCTGGTAATTAAAAGGCTGGCAGGGTAAGGTTGGAGTAATTAATCTGTGAATGTAAAAGTGCTAATAATAAATATAGAATAACTTGAGTGAACTAAAGGTTCATAATACTTTTATTGCAAAAATGGCAATGAGCAACTTCCTGATAACTTCAGGGTATAAGTATGCCCATCTGTCATGAAAAATATTTTGCAAATTCTTTTGTGCTGGGTGCTGGATTTTACTTGGGCTTGGAAATCCTTGGTGACATAAACTGGTGGGCTGATGGTGTGTTATTGGCTGAATTCAGAATAAGGAAATCAGCTTTCATATTAGTCTTAGGAGATTTGCCATTATCCCACAACCTGCCAGGCCACATAGTCAGGTGTTGGCCTTTGGCTAGATTTTGCATCACCTCATTGGTGGGGTGTTAGCAGTCTACAGAAAAACTGTCTCAATTGGGGGCATCTAATTACTTGGTCAGGTGGGTCCATGTACAGGCAAAGTCTGCAAATGATCAGTGTTTTATTAGTCAGGATCAGTGATTTCTCTGAGGTTGGGTCAGTTCCTGGTTTGGGTCCAAAGACCTGTCAGGCTGGCAGTTCCCAGGGATTTGTGTTTTGATTCAAGTGGGCGGGCTGCTGCCTCCTTGTTGGTTGAGTCATCACTGTCACAGCTAAGTTCCATAATGCCAGGGATTATTTGGCCGAGAAGGAAAGCTCAGAAAGCCATAAAACCTTTAACAAAACTGACTGATTTAACAGGCTTGAATCAAACAGTTGATTACAAATGGGTTACAGCTGCTCCTGTTTGCTGGTTGAATCCAATTCCCCCTGTAAGTTGATGTTGATAAATTGACGTAATTTAAGGTTCACCAGATATGAACTTATTTATCAGCATAGTCATCAGAAATTGGTCACCCAAGGGTTCTTTGCAACTTGGACTAGATACTCACTTGACAATGTGGAAGCAATAGGAGCCCAGGATCCAGGCAATATTGCTTAGTCAAATTTTGATATATATTAATGGGGGGGATTTTCACTGTTTCAATTCTTAAGAGTTTAGTCCTTCCAAAAATTTACTCAATAAAAATCATATATCCCTTGGTCTAACTTACATTTTTAAATGCATCCTGTAGTAGGATTTTTGCGCTACATTCCCTAAAATCTGATTCTCAGCCAAATCATTACTGGAAGATGGGGCCCTGCAGTTGGAATTTTGTCATTGGAACCTCCCAATGTTAATTTCATGCCTGCCAATATTGAAGTTGTACCCCCTGTCTTTGAAACTAAAAATTGTGTTGCATCTCAATGTCCAGAGTTTTATTCAGAAGACACTCTGATGCTTTCAAAGGCTATTTATCTTGGGCTACTTTGGTTAGGATTAATTGTTTTACTTAATCCTAGTATCTTTATTGGAAATTTTACAAAACGGTATCTGAAGCCATGTTGGTGGTTAATCATTAACTCTATGTGGATTTGGGTGATAATTCCCCACCACTTAGAAATGGCTTCTTACTATCCCGTGATTTCCATCACATTACTCAACTCTTCTACGTCTGAGTTTTTGAAAGAAGTTTGTCATGAATTCATGTTTCTTTTCCCCTGTTCTGTTGAATATATCTGCATTTACAATGTTTATTTGTATCATTTCTTTTCTGAGTTTTCAGTTTAGACTTTTCTTTAATTTGTGGTTTCCCTCTCTGGTTGCAGTTGTTGAGACTGGATCTTCTGTTTCCTATTTCCACCGCGCCATGTCATTTTGGTGCCTGGATTATTTTCCTGCTCCACCCACTGATAAAATTTTACGTAAAATTTTGTCATATTTATCATTCTATTCTGGTTCAAGCCTTAGTCACAAATCCCAAGTTTACCATGTGATGAGAAAGGTTTCTTAGGATGCTTGTGAATGGTTGTTGTTTGCGGTGGAGCACAATCCACAGTGTTTTGACAGAAAGTGCATCTTTGTACCCTTTGTTAAAAAATTTGTGTGCATCTATTGAGGAGCTCAAAGTCTATTGTAAGTTGTATGTCTTCCAACAGGGTACTATTCCGCTCTCAATATTCCTTCCTCAGTTTCTTGCCTACTGCTGTACAATCAATGTTCCCAAGGTGAATAAACTCTCAGTGTTGTGGTTAGCAGTTGACCAGACTGCCCAGGATTTGGTGGTTTGGGATTCCCTGTTAACCACAACTGAGGCCCTGGTAAGCCAAATTCTTTCTTTGGTCTCAAATCCATTGACTTCCAAGCAAGGTGAAATGGAAATTGAAGCCAACCCTGCTGCTTGCTCCTGGCTTTCTGGGACTTGTTATGTGGTGGTTTCCTCCAGCCAGAGTCAGGATTGTTCTTGCTGTGTTTCTTTTCAGTTGCAATTGGCTATCTTGAAAAAACCTGCTAAGGTAAATGAAGTGCCAGTAGTGGCCGTCCCTGAGAGTTCATTGGCTATGCTCCAGAATTTTATGCCTGCAAAGTCTTTGGTAGTCAAGTCCAAAGAGTTGCCTCTTGTTCCTATTGATTGTGATCATCCCGTCCTTCCTGTTGCCATCCAAGAAATAATTGAGTGTTATTTTCAGGAGCACCCTTCCTCCTTAGCCGCCGTCTGTACCACTGAAGAGAAGTAAGATCCTGCTGAGGTTGCAACATTTTCAGCAAACAAATCTACTTCTGGTTACTTCTTGTTTCATGGTAGCATCAATAACGGTCAAACAATCTATCAGCCAGTTATTCTGTTGGATACAGGTGCTTCCAAGAACTTCATGAGTGTTGAGACTGCAGACTTGCTACAACTCAAGTATCACCCTGGAATGCTGGTGTGGGTGAAAACTGTCTACTGTTTCCCTCTTTCCAGCTTAAGAAGCTGGTGACATTTGCAGTTGAGGGACAATATTTTACTGCAAGGTTCTCCATTTGCCCTACTCTTATGTATCATATTATCTTAGGAGTAGGCTGATGGCAGGATCATAATGTATCAACCCTGCTAAAAGAAAATGAGCTGCAAGTGGACCACTATTTTGGTATATCCGTCTGTATTCTGTTGTTGGGTATGTCAGAATTAGAGCAGTCTTCTCAGACAATCCAGTCCATTCCTGTTTCTGCACCTGTTAGTTTGGATTTACCAGCATGCCTTCAACCCTGGTCTGCAGCATTTGACGCCACTAGGGGCAAGGTCCTTCCTAAGCATACTCAGTTCAACTTTGAATTTAAAGTTACTGTTGACTCTGATTTGTATTGCATCTCCTATTTACTCTTTGACCTTAAAGGAAGACGCATGTTTTGAGGAATGGACTTGGGACATGTTGGCAAAATGTTACATCTTTAAGAAGGCTTTGTCAATCTGCTCTCCATTGCTTTTTGTTCAAAAATCTGATGGTTCTCTTTGACCTTGTGTTGACTACAGGGATTTGAATAAAATTAATATTCCTGACCCCTACCCTTTACCCCTTGAGGCACAAATTTTTTGGTGTGTTGAGAAGGCAAAGGTATTCTCAAAGCTTGATCTGTTGAATGTGTTCAACCAGATTAGGATCACAGAAGAAATGGAATGATTGACAGCATTCAGGACTAAGAAGGGTATCTTCCAGTTCTGTGTTATGCCTTTTGGATTGAAGAATGCTCTGGCTTGCTTTCAGCGGTTGATTGACTCAATTTTGGGAGATCTCCTGGGTGTTTGTGCCATTGCGTATATGTGCATGACATCTTGGTATTCTCTCTGGATGAGGAGACTCATAAGGCCCATCTGTCAGCAGTTGTAGAGTGTAACCTCCAGGCTAACTTGATTATTAAAAGGAGTAAGTGTGAATTCTTTAAAGTAAGATTATATTTTTGGGTAACATTATCTTTGAGAATGGCCACAGTATTGCCCCTGACAAGGAAGCAGTGGTTTAAGAGTATGCTACTCCTGTAACAGTATCCCAACTCTGTAGTTTCTTGGGAACTTGTACATTCTTGAAGAAATTTACACCACTCTTGTCTGAAGTGGCTGCTCCCTTGTATTCAGCTAGTGGAAAGACAACTTTGGTCTTGACGCCTGAGTGTGCAAACACATTTGTAGCAGTCAAGGCTCTCTTGTTGTTGTCACCTGTGTTGAGACATGTGGATCCTGAGCTCCCTTTTGTGGTTTCCACAGATGCCTCTAAATACAATGTGGCTGGTTTTGTTGTAACTGTGCTGTTTTAGAAGAGTTACAAAGGGGAAAATATTTAGAAACTAGATAATATTCTTTATTGAGAGATAAGTATTATATAGTTGATGTGAATCATGGATAACGGGAACATGATTGTGCTGATCACACAATTGGATTGTGAAGGGGGTGGCTTGATTCTGACAATGAGTAAAGCGCTAAAACAAGGTATTCATTGTAGGGGATCATTGTTTGTTCATGTTGTTGGATTTGGAAATTCAAGTCAACTTCCTAGTCTGGCTTTGAGTGACAGGATAATTGGATTGTAGGTCACAAACCCGCTTACTTGGAACCTTGCTGGCAGGTTGAGCCTGCTGTTTTGATAGTGTGTTGTTACAGACTGCTGGTGATGGGGTTGAGAGACCTGTAGGGTATTTCTCCTGGAAGATGGAGGCTCAGGAACACAACTACATGATTTACAATAAGGAATTGCTGGCAGTGGTCAGAATCCTTAAAACATTGGCACCATCATCTCATGTCAGCGCGTCATCTGTTTGTAGTAAGGACTGACCATAAAGCTCTTCTGTATTATTGTTAACCCAGGGTTTTGTTGGGTTGCCAATCCAGATGGTATGGTGATCTGACAAGATACAAGTTTTGCTACAAGTTCATTAAGGGTGCTGATAATCACTTGGCAGATGCGCTGAGCAGAAACCCTTCCCATCTCTCAGATGCTGGTATGGATGCTGAGTTTAACATGCATACTATGATTCCAGACAAGGCTGTGGTTCCTTTTGTATTACCACCACCTGCTTTGGTAGCCACCATGTTCTTAACTGAGGGTGCAGACCTTAGACTTATATTCCAAAGTTAAGTTTCTGCAGCCCCTGTCCAAGGGTTATGATAGGTTACTGGAACTAGCATGCTGCACATCCAGTTGGTCAGCCACAGTGATTATCACAAGATATGTCTAGTCTTATATCATCAAGGTTGCTTGTGGGTCCCTGAGAGGTACCATTTGGGACAAAATCATGGAGGCCCATCATATCTGTCCAATGGTAGGCCACCCAGGTAAAAACAAAACAGTGGAACTAATCCGCCACCAGTTTTCCTGGAAAGGTTTGACAGTGCAGATAGCAGTTTTTATTTGAGACTGCCTGATATGTTTTCAGTCCAAGACAGGCTGGAACAAAACTACTGAATTACTGGTTCCACTGCAGCCTGCTTCAGGACCCTGGATGTCTGTGTTGGTGGGTTTTATTGGTGAACTTCCCAATTCCAATGGGCTTAATACAATCATGGTGGTGGTAGATTGTTTCACAAAAATGGCCCACTTTGTACCTTGATTAACCACAATTACTTTGGTGAAAACGGCTAGGTTGTTTGTGAATAGAATCTTCTCCCTACATGGCATCTTAATGGAGATTGTAAGTGACTGTGGGTCTCAATTTATTGCTCAGTTCTGGGAAGCTTTTACTGGAATTCTTGGTATCAAATTGTGCTGTTTCACAGCTTTTCACCCCCAATCCAATGGACAAATGGAGAGGGTAAACCAAAGTTTGGAGGTTTACCTATGTTGCTACACCAATGCGCAACAAGATGACTGGTGTGCTAATTTACCCATGGTAGAGTTCACATATAATAACGCCCCGCACACATCAACTCAAGTCTTGCCATTATATGCCAATGTGGGCTACAACCCTTTGTCCAACATGGGTCCTTGTTTGGTTAGCAACGTGAAAGCTGCAACTGATCAGGCTGCTGCATTAAAGCAGGTTCATCAGGAGCTTCAGGTTACTCTCCCTGCTGCTGTGACAACTTACAAGGAATATGCAGATTGCAATTGCCAGGAAGGTTCAACCTACCAACCAGGGGATCTGGTCATGGTGGATGCTTGCAATATGAAACTAAAGGTCCCTTGCCACAAATTAGGCCCCAATTGAGTTGGTCTCTTCAAAGTTGAACGTCAAATTGGTCCCTCCGCCTATCAACTAGATTTACCCCCGTCTTTTAAGATTTTCCACGCTTTTCATGAATGCTTACTTACTCCTTTTAAGGGTACCAAGACCCCTTCTTTCCAACCCATTCTTGTGAAAGGAGAACTTGAGTATGAGTTGAATTGTATTTTGGCTTCTTGTAAGAATTGACAGTGTCTGGAATATTTGGTGTCATGAAAGCGTTATCCTGATTCTGAAAGGCAACCGCCAGAATTAAATCATTCTGCAAGTTGACTAACTATATGTTGATAATTAGAATTAAAAATACTTTAATGTCAACAGCATTGAAAAGTCAGAATTAAGTTTTAACTCATGCAGACTACTAAATGTTGACACTTTTTTAATAAGCAGAAACCTGTTTTCTGAACATTATACTTAAGAAAAATTAAGCTTCAAGAAACTTTTAGGGTAATGTGACAACATAAATTTTAAAAGTCCATAAAAAATTATACATGACAATTAAAAAAATTCATAAAAATACACTTTTATTTTATTTTAATATGAAATTAGCTATCTTTACTATAATAAATTTTTTCCCACTTATAAAAACAAAAAAAATCCAATACACAAAAAGATACTACATAAAAAGTTACATATTATAGCAAAATAACAATCAGAAAAAGTAGTATAAAGTTTTTTCTATATTGAAAACTACAAAAAAAACATATAATTTACTAGTGAAATACCAATATAGGTCATGTAATACAGTCTAAAGCATCAAACTATCAATAGAAAATCAATGATTTTATAAAAACAGTACCATAAATTATTAATGAGCTATTTAGAATAACTATTTATTTAAAAATATTATACTCAATATATAAGAACTATATAAAAAATTAGGCAATACTCAATAAATTTAATTAAAAGCTAGACTGTGATCACCTGGTTACCATTAAGAACTGTGGCAATCTTCTTGATGTATTCCCCAATCTCTGAAAGCTTATAATTGGCCTTGATAACGTCCTTGATCTTCTCTTGATACTGTTTCTCTTTGGTGGTTCTCTTCTTCTTGGATGGGCGGTTCTCAATATCTCTGATGGATGCAGCAGTCTTCCCCTATTGGACTTTGAGGTGCTCATAGAAGGTGTTGTATCTGGGCTTTGTTCCAAAGGAGGACTTGATATGCTTATGCCAGCCCTCCAAAGATGAAGTAGTTTTCATCTCATTCTTAAGAACTTCCTGATAGCAGTTCCAGTTGGCTTTGGCTCTGGGCTTGCTCCGGCACTTAGTGACCTTACGTACAATCCACTGTGGTTCATAATATTCAATGAAAGGGTAGAAGGCACTATCATGTTTCTTGGCATATGAATCCTGGCATAGGAGGTCAAAGTCTTGTCCAGTATGCTCTGGATTTAAAAAGGCTAGTGCTACAAACTGCTGAATTAAGAACTTGCACTTTCCTGATTTATCTAGACGGTGGAGCTTGCTGAGCTCAGGTAGACCCTTTAGTTGCCTGTTGACAGCCTGTCAATAATGGAAAAAACACCCCTGGACCTCTCCATCAAAGTTATTTATAAAAGTGTTATACTGGGCAGTTTCATAGTCCATGATTATAGTTGAGGGTCCAAGTGCTTTATCTTGAGCTTCTTTTTCTGCAGCAAGGGTGGCTTCATCCTTTTCATCATCATCTGGATTGGCTCTAGTGTTATGGCCAGGGGGACTCTTTCTATTACTGGATAGGGCTTTGATGCCCTCCTGAAAGATTTTAAAGTCCTTTGTGTAGATCTCTTCTGTTGCCCCAGGAAGCAGAAAGTAGGCAAATGGGAGCACCTTGCCTTCAATAAGGGAATGTACAACCCATAGTTGATAAAAAAAAGGCGGTGTATACTACAAAGGTACCATCACATAACCAGGTCTCTGAATCTCTTAACTGCTCTAGGTTCTGTTGTGTTGCATAGCATATAATTCTTGCCTCTGCTGTAGGCCCATCATCATGTAAAAGGAATACCTCATCACCACTGAACATCTTTAACTCCTCTGTCAAGACTAACTCTCCTTGGACCATGGCAGATTTCTTATGGGGGAATAGATCACGGCATTTATCACATATGTACTTCACTAACTGGTTGCAGTCAGGGATGAGCTTCAGGCTCTCATTACTTAGGTGTGTGGCGGCCTTAACTGCCATATCAGAAGCCTTGACATCTTTGGAGACTGGGACCATTTGGTAGAGGTACCACTTTAGAAGCATTTTAATAAGATTTATTGGAGCATTGCATGTGTGCTCTCTTTTTTCACTAGTGACTTTATCCCATTCTTCTGTGTTGATCCTGGCAGCGCAGCTTCTATCTTCACACACATAATTCTTGCTTCTTCCTGCTCTCTTTTGATTGTTGCAATTAAAAGCATAGCCATCACAGACTAAACTTGTACCTCCTTTGACAGACATTAGAGGGGAAACCAAGGGAACTTCTTTGGAAGCTTAAACTCTCCTTTGACGTTACATATATTGTGAACCTTTAGGGGATCCCATGGGCCAATTGGTGCTTGATGATAGTCATACAGGTAATCATCAGGATCTTCTTTATTGATACTTGATGAGGAGGATGGAGGTGCAGATTTGTTGGACAGTGGAGGGGAATTATCTGAAGTTGGATTCTTGCGCTTCTTGGACTGGGATGAGCTTGATTTCTTGGGGCTTGATTCCTTTGAGCTTGATTCATCTGGGCTTGACTGGGGTTCTGGACTCTTGGGTATCCTCTTTCTTCCTTGCTTGTTTAGTGGAACCTCATCTCCTTCTGATTGATACCAGCTTAGAGAAGAGGAGGGGGAAGGGGAGGGCTCTTTGCTTTCAGGGTCTGGGGTCTTTTCCTTTGTCTTCTGTTTTTTTGAGGGCTCTTTGGCTGGTTTTTTGTTGGGGTAGGGACTTTGGGCCTTTCCAGAGGCTTTGGGTACTTTCTTGGTTGACTTGGGGTTATTTTGTGGCTTCTTGGAAGATTTGTCCTACAATAATTAGAGTAGAGTTCCTAAAGTAAGAATAATTGTGTGAAACATGAATAAATTAAATAATAATCACTTGTTTTATTTTTTATTATGAATTAAATAGTTTATGGAAGTATGAAAAGTAATTTTAGAGCTAGTTTATTAGTAAAGAATAGAAAAAACCCATGTTTAAATAAAAATTCAACATTCTGATAGTCACAATAGTCAAAAATATTTAATTTAGTTTTTCAGCATAAAAAACGCTTTAATTTTGACGTCAACATACTGACAGTCAGCATTAAAGTAGAAAAACACTATATAAATCACTTATAAAGCTTGGTTAATATTTTCTGGGGTTGGTTTTTTAAGGCCAAAATTGATTATTTTTAAATTTAAAAAATTTAAAGCTTTGTGTATGTAACTTATGAAAACTAAATATAAGAGATTGTAGAGGAAAGTCTAAAGTACAGCCCTGGGTACTTTGGCCTGAATTACCATGTCATTTTATGTGTGCTTTTTGTTAAGCAGAAGTGTTTTACTAATAAACCAGTGAAGGTGTCAACATTCAGGCAGTCAGCGTTCTTTTATAGTAACTCTCCCATTAAATCTTGCTTAAATTATGTCACTTTGTTTGCTTAGCTGAACCTCTTTGTTGCAATTTAGGCAACACGTCAATTTGACACAAAGTCAACATTATAATTATATATATAAATTCTAGTTTTAACATATGCGTTTTGGCTTAGGTGGACTTCTGGAAATAAGCTATAGTTTATCCAGTGAGTTTAAATAACAGTAAATATCTAAATAATACAAAGAATGCTCTGAAAGTTGGCATATGTCTTTGTTCAATGCTTATCTTATTATTTATTTAATAAAAACAGTAGTATAAATATAAAAAGTAGTTATTTTTAGAATATTGTATAATTTATTAAGAAACTCATGGATTCTTATTTGGGGTCAACATCCAGATATTACTTAGTGTAGTTGACCTTACTGTAAAAGTACAAAGAAACTTACATTTTCATAGTAAATTATATTAGTTTTTTGGCTTAAAATTAAGCCTTTGTTTAAATGGTGTCGACATTATGTCTGTTTCTTTTTAATTTTGCAATTCTGACTTAATAATTCACTATGAAAAATTAGCTTAGTTTTGGAAATGTCCAATTCCGGCAGATAAATACTAAAATAATGTCAACTTACTGAATGTTGACAAATTGTTGACATTCAGTGAGTCAACTTGCGGAATGAGTTAATTCTGGTGGTTGCCTTCTGAAAACTCATGGGTTCCCCACTATGATTGCTCTAATTCCCCAGTTTTTACCCAAGAGTTTTACAATTGAACCCAACTGCTATTGGTCACCCCAAGATTACCTTAGCTGCAATAAAACTTTTCCCTGCCCACAAAAACTTTTCCTTATCTTATCTTCTGGATGGTGATATTGTGCCCTGGGTTAAAGCAGAGGGTAATGTCACGGTAAGTTTCATAATGCCAGGGAAAATTTGGCCAGGTAAGAAAGCTCAAAAAGCCATAAACCCTTTAACAAAACTGACTGATTTAACAGACTTGAATCAAACAGTTGATCACAAATGGGTTACAGCTACTCCAGTTTGCCGGTCAAATCTGATTCCCCCCTGTAAGTTGATGTTGATAAATTGACGTAATTTAAGGGTCACCAGATATGAACTTATTTATCAGCATGGTCATCAGAAATTGATCACTCAAGGGTTCTTTGCAACTTGGACTAGATACTCACTTGCCAATGTGGAAGCAATAGAAGCCCAGGATCCAGGCAGTATTGCTTAGTCAAATTTTGATATATATTAAATAATTTTCACTGTTTCAACTTTTAAGAGTTGAGTCTTTTCAAAAATTTACTCAATAAAAATCATATATCCCTTGGTCTAACTTACATTTTTAAAATGCATCCTGTAGTTAGATTGTTGCGCTACATTCCCTACAATCTGATTCTCAGCCAAATCATTACTGAAAGATAGCCCTGCAGTTGAAACTTTGTCATTGGCACCGCCCAATGTTAATTTCATGCCTGCCGATCTTGAAGTTGTACCCCCTGTCTTTGAAACTGAAAATCGTGTTGCATTTCAATATCCAGAATTTTATTCAGAAGACACTCTGATGCTTTCACAGACTATTTATCTTGGGCTACTTTGGTTAGGATTAATTGTTTTACTTAATCCTAGTATCTCCATTGGAACTTTTACAAAACAATATCTGAAGCCATGTATGTTGGTGGTTAATCATTAACTCTATGTGAATTTGGGTGGTAATCTCCACCATTCAGAAATGACTTCTTACTATCCCATGATTTCCATCACAACTACTAGGATCAGGGTTCAAGTTACACGGGTGGGACATCATCCTCTTAATAGTTAGCAGGCAGGTGTCACTCGTGATAACCTGACTTAACATGTTCAAAATAGACAACAAGTATTCTTAGCACTTATCTTGATATGACTCAAAACAATTGATCATATTTTACTTAGTTAAAATAACAAGGATCCTGAAATCTCACCCACAACAGTATCTAAGCTATCTTTATTGCCCTCACACTAAGTGATTTGATCTCATTAAGGCTAAAATAAACCTTAAAATTTATTCTGATAAACATTATCTCTTTCTTAAATTTTATTATTCTAAGTAAATTTTGTTCATAGTACAGTTATGACAATATAACACAATATTAACCTTAATGATAAATTAGAACACTAAGCTTGAAGTTATTTCAACCTTTAAGTAGACTGAGTTCTATTTGCCTAGCTTGTACTGTTAAAGGGTTAAAGTCAGAACAAAATAAAAATAATTTGCAAACTTCAAAAATATTACTAAACTTGTTATGCTATCAATTTTATGCACAATAAAAAAGCCTTTATTTGGCATACAAATAACCTCTTGTCACTTAATAGATATTTACTTATAGTACCCTTTTACATTTGGGGTTAGCATATATTTTACAAACAGATTTTCAAACTGAAAAAATGAATTCTCGTTAGCTTAACATGATTCTACACCTTAAATTATAAGGTTTCTATCTAAAATTCAATGCAAAGACTGCATGACTATATATGCACCACTTTCAAGCAAGATGATCTAAAAAGCAGGACTTATTTAGCTAACCAATTTATCTTAACCTATAATTTATTTAAAACTTTGCTTTTTAGAGTTTGACCCCAGATAAAAACAAAAATGGTCCAATGTAATTAATAGTAGCAATTTAAGCAAAGTTGGTTACGGCATTTATTTAGGATTCCATGAAATAAAAATGGTAAATCTAGAATTATGAAATACAAAAGAAGTTTTTTCTATTATATACACCGTCTAAACTGTAAGATTAAGACATGTGCATCATTTGAACAAGCTATATTGTCATCAGCACTTAAAAGCTAGGAAAGTTTTAGATCAACAAGCTCTCGATTTGCTGTTTGATGGCCTGGATTTGACTCTTAAGATCGGATGCTTCATTGGTGGTGACTGAAACTGCGATGACAGCTCTGGTCACACCACAAGCACGTCCCAGGGCTGCGCGAGAGGGAACAAAGACATATGGAACATTCTTGCATTTTTAGTACTTTGCTACAAAAAGTTAATACCTTATCCTCGCACAATAAAGGAAGATGAAGAAGAATCTCCAGGGGTTCAGCATCACCGGCCATGACAATAAATTCAGAAATACCTCTGTTTAAAGTTTTGGTAGTTTCGTTAGCTCCTCTCTTTAATTGTTTGTAGTGGGAAGCTTGCTCAACCAAATTAAGAATGGTAGAGGCGAGAGTGGAATCGGCCATAGGAAACGCTTTGGGGTTGTGTGCGGTCTACTCGAGTTTAGTGAAAACATTAAAACTATACAGTACCATATTAATTTAACAATCTAGATATGAAGTAAAAGATAAAGACCTTTGTAGTAAGCATTATATTCAGTTGAATCCAAGAGATACGATCCTATCTGAGACATGTTCAACCTTAGAGATGGTGAGCAAGAAATTTTATCCATATTTTGATTTGATTCAAGGACAGACTCTTGATGGCAGGACATCACATTTTTGCCAAATCTATATAAATACTAAATAAACCCGGTTTTTTAAATCGATGTAATTCAGATCTGAAAATTATACTTGGTGTTATTAGCTCATTATTATAATTTGATTTTCCTTGTCTTTATCTTTCTTCCTGCGGGCAAGTAAATTTATTATATCCTGCTATTAATGAGCACTGCCTCATTGTCCTTGATCATTTAGGCTTTGCTTCTCATTTTTTACATGTAGAGATTATGGGCTGTCCATATTAGGCTCAATTTACAACCTGATTAGTTTTTAAATTCAATTTTGTAAAACATTTGTATTGTCATTACAATAGATATACATTGCTTCATTTTTATTTAGGCTAAACTAAATCATTTTTATGTGTATAGGTTGTGAACTGCTTACCTTAAAATCTGTCATTGAACTAAATATCTTTTTAAGTTTATATTTGGTACAGTAGTTTTCAAACCTGTTGAGATAAACAAATGGGTCATTATTTCAGGGATTAGGCCATTTTCTAATACACATGCTGCCCAACTTGGGCTGTGTCAGAGGAGAAACAGGATGATTATGGCATTTGCTGTAATCACCCTGTTTGCTCTTCCCCATTTTTGTTTTTTGGATTCCCTCAATATGAGGAATCCAAAACAACAAAAACAGATTCCAGAGGAAGAAGAAATTCTTCCTCCAGAATCCAGTGCCACTTGGCTGGCATCTGGTGGATTTTCTACCAGATGCCAGGAGTGTGTGCCAGCCCTTTGGGCTTGGCATAAATAAAAGGTAAGAAGATTCAAAATCCCTACTAACTTTTCATAAATGTCACAACTAAAAACCAGAGTATCTCAGTAAATACTAACCAATTTTAAGATCTAATATCTCATTTTAAAGCCAAAGATCAGCTCTATATTCTGAAAATTAATTTTAAAGTAAAATTTAAAAAATTTAAATGATAAAATAATATTTAATATAATAAATTGTCACGGTAGTGTCATTTTTGACTGAGATAAATTGCCCAAAGAAGAAGAATGGGAACAGGAAAGCAGCAAAACCCTTGAAAGTATTGGATGACTTAAATCTAGTCATTGAAAAAATGGGTTAAAGCTGCACCTGTTGATGGTGAAGGAATTAATTTGCATCTCCCCAAATTTTGCCCAAACAATTACGCTTTGAAGATTATGAGATATCACTACCCAATGGCGGTTGACCGGCCGGTTGCCCAAAATTATCAAATTATGATGTCATTGAAGCTTTGGCAGAAGCCCCCAACCAAGAGGTAAAAATATTTCCAGCTAGCCAATCAGATTCAAGTTTGTCCCTCCCAGTTGGGTTATAGTCCCTCCCATCTCCCCTCTGAAAACTTGTTTTCAGATAGTTTTACCTACTCTCAATAAAGTCATTTCCCAATATATGAAAGCTACCCTAGGGTCAAAGATACCCTCTTTTCAGGCCATGGCTGCTGTTGTCTTAGCATGATTGAGGAAAGTCTCTACTCAGGATTAGCAGGTTTTGTACCCCTTATTGCAAAATCACTTTTTCTCAGTGGTCCATTTACATCTCCTGTTTTCTGTGTCGTTAATTGTCTTTATTTTGCGCTTTATTCCCTTTTTTCGTAGATTTGTAGGTTTAAAGCTTCAGTGCACATCTTTGTTTTCTGTTCTAATTTTAGTCTGGGAAATTTATACTCACAACTTTTATCTGAGCTCAGACCTTATTTACACAACTCTAACATAGATCCTGTAATTAGATAAGGTATATTTTAAACTTGTTTTTAGAATTGCTTGTGCCTCTTTAAGTTGGGCAAGGGTACTTGGGAGCATATGAGATCTTCTAAGGCCAAGAATATCAACAGCCTCATTGAACTCCTTCTCTGAGGCTACACTTGTAGCCTGACAAGCCAATATAATCTTGGCTAGTTTTCCTAGTGTAGGGTACTGCTGGCTATACATCTAAAATAAAATAATTAGTTAATTTAATCTTAGCATATTATCATCCAGAATTGGAAAATGAGAGTTGCTCTGGGCTTAGCAGTTAAGTAAAATCCCAGCTTCTTTTCATTTTTTTCAGTGTGCCCATTATTAAACTCAAAGACATATTGGGCTCTTTGCATATCATTAAAGCTTAAAACAGGCTTGTCATTATAGCCATCAGCAGATTTATCTTTAAATTCTTGATAAATAGCCTTGATGGCTTTTTCTGCTTTTGAGTACAGCTCAGGTACTGTTTTTTTAAAAAAAGAGCTTGTATGCTGGATCCAGCACTAAAAGTCAGCTTAATTAAAGTTAATTTTACCTATTGCCACCAGATAAATATCTGATGTAAAGTGATCAAAGTACTTCACAATTTTCTTTACAGTTTGTTGTAGGGGCCAGAAAAGAAAATCATCTGATGGCAACACTTTAAGTTTGTCAATTAGATTTTTTTAAGATTTATAATTGACACCAGGGCATATGATAAAGTGCAGGAGTTAGTTGGACAGACCAGAGAGATGGTTGAATCAAATATCTTCAGCCAGAAAGTGAGCTTTTTGAAAATGTCCCATCTTAAAGATGTCATTTTTTCAGAAGTGACAACTCCTTTAATTGCCTATATATTATTAAAAAATTATTTATGATGCATACATCTTTGTTTTTTAAAGCCCATTTTAACATGGCATAGGTAGAATTCCATCTGGTTCTCACGTCAAGTATAGGATTGGATTTATCAATTGAGTTATACTCTTGGTAAATGTGAAGTGTTTGTAGAAGCTGCCCAGATCTTTTTACCTTTAAAGTAATTTTCTAAGATTGTAAGTCAGGTTGAGTTTTTTTTGTCACATCATTTTGAGAGCATGTATGAGTGTCTTTAAATGTTTTCATTAGCTCATCAAGAGCTTTTTGTGTCCCAAAGCTCACACCAGGAAGAAATATTTGAATAGGAGGCTCTTTTTTCACTTCAATTTTATCAATTCCAAGAATAAGAGTCTGTGCAGCAAGATGTAATACATGAGCAATACATCTTATGTGAAAGTTTTCTTTTGTATCAAAGAAATTTAAAAAGGACCTACTTGCTGATAGAAGCTCTATAAACTTTGTGGTTGAAGATGCATTATCCAAAGTAATTGTTGAAATCTAAAGCCATAGTAAAGTTAATAATTATGCATTAAAATATAAAGATAAAATCACCTTAACAGAAATGCATATTTTTCAACAACAGTGGTATATTTTTCCAGAATATTTTTACCAGTATGCTCTTTTGGAAATGGGATAAAGGCAAGCAAAAAATTTTCAGTTTAAACCCAGAAGTAACCCAATGTGCAGTGAATCCAATATAAGACTCAGCATTTGCAGTCAACCAAACATCAGTTGTTATTACCAGTTTTGTATCAATCTCATTTAAGAGACTCTTTTTTCATGGTCATAAGTTTAATGTATTGTTGGTAAAAGCCCCCAAAAATAGTCACACTTTGGAAATGCTTTTTTTAATCACTTTCCTTCCAGCAATAAAGCACATTCTTCAAAAATGTTTTGCAAGATTGGATCCTCAACAACACTAAAGGGCATGCCTGCTCAGATAATCCGATCATATTCTGTCAAATAAAGTCTTCTTGGGACTAAATCCTTGACAAGCCTACAACAGATGAACCCCCAGTTAGCCTTTTCTTTTTGCTTAATGGTGGTTCAATTAATTCATGTTCTTCAGGGTGTTTTTCTTAAGATGAGCCATTAAAGATTTTGTACACTCTTTAGAAATTCCAAAAATTCTATTAAGTTAGTAAGTTAAGATATTTATAAATTATTACCCATATTCTGGATCAACTGTAGGGGTTACTGGAAAGCATAACTTGCAAACTGCTTTTTGGGTAAAGTTTTTTCCTCTTAAAAGATTTTCATCAATATGAAAAAAAATTCTTGGGAGTTTTGTACACTAAAATAATTAGCTTGGATTCAAAAATATCAACTTGAAACACTCTGAGTAGTAGATAGCTCACTAAGATCTTTTGGCTCCAGAGCATCAAGAGAATCATCAGCCAGAGTTTCACAGCTTGTATTAACTTTACAAACTTTGCAAACAAAGGAAGAGTTGCCCACATGATCAGAAGCGTCAGAGTCTGTACAGAGCAGGTAAAAAGCACTATGACACATTTTACAAGTAATAAACTGGCTAACATCAATTGCTGCTTTGCAGTATTCACAGTCCATTTTTGATCAAAGTTTACTGGGAGTAAGGTTCAATTCAAGAATGAGCTTTGTTATTTATTAGTTAAGTGCTGATGAATATACTTGATAAAATAATTCACATGTGTGAAACTAGGGATTGAATGCTTCAAATCTACTGAATAGATGAATTAAAGCTGGGAATTGGTTGCTTTAAATTTACTGGATATATGGATTAAAACTAGGAATTAGTTACTTTAAATCTACTGGATAAATGATTTAAAACTAGGAATTGGTTGCTTTAAATCTACTGAATAGATGGATTAAAACTGAGAATTGTGTTATAACTGTGCTGTTTTAGAAGAGTTACAAGGGGAAAAATATTTAGAAGCTAGATAATAATCTTTATTGTGAGATAGTGATTATATA
>QTSX02003883.1:0-59637 GCA_014839935.2 Entomophthora muscae | reverse complement strand
AATTTCAGATTTGTTAAGTTTTACATGATGTTTATGATTTGTTTGAAATACAGGAAATCTCAAATTGTACATTAGAATCCCACATTTCTGATTCATGTATCCCACATTTGTTTGCTGGGTTTTGTCTTTTGTTAGTTGAGTTATCTGCTCAAGAGATTTGAAATTTGCCAATTTAAATAAATCAAAAAAGTCAAATTAAATGGTTGATTTTATTAAATATTTTAATTCTCACTCAGCTGAGTTACCTGCAAAAGTGATTCAAAATTTGGACCAAGGATTTGACAATCCCGCATTTTTACGTTCAGGTTCTGAATTTACAGTACTATTCAAGATTTATTAATTATCATTTTATATTTAGATGCTTACAAGCCCACAATCACATCCAGTAGGACAATCAATGAAGGTTAGTATTTTATTTATTTATAATCATTTTTTATTGTGTCATCTAAGGTTATCCTAAACACTTGATACTGGATTACGCAAACACATTAATATCACTTTTGGCAAATAAATATAATAATCAAAAAAGTTAAATGTAATGTGTACAAATCAGAAGTAGATTTATTGAAATATATTACTATGCTTTTATTAAGACCTTCTCTGGGATATATTCTGCAAATCTTGTTTACTAAAATAAGAATTAGAAAATTTTATTATAATAAAAATAATCTAAATTGCAATGGAATTATTTGGAAGAGAGAATTTATTAAGAGCGCCTGTAGTGAGTTCTTCTGTATGTACCCACCCTGCAATAGAGGTGGCACACAACCTCTACCGCCACACTGTGGACAGTGGATACACCCTTATTAAAAAACTCCCACCTTCTGGTGAATGGGAGTAGGATCAGGTGCAAATGGAGGACCAGCCTCTCTGGCGGGGCTGCAAACCTGTAGATACTAGCCAAGACCAGGGCGTCCTGGATGATGTGATCCACCAATTCATACCCAGGGGGGACCTTCTTCCTGTCCAGGGAGAGCCTGGCCTTGTCAATTCCTAGAAGGACCCCATCAAGATCCTCCACGCTGGCACCCATTTGGAAGTAGAAGAGATACCCAAGGTAAACCACCAGATGAAGCCTTTGCCCAGCAAAGGTGTGACAGTCCACATGTTTGGTGGTTTGCAGACGGGGCTTATGTTGGCCAAGTGGAAGTTTAGTGACTTCTGTTGAATAAGTAGCTGTAGGACTGGTCTAAGCTGTTGAGACTGAAATGTGATGGCTGAAGGATCATAAGATGATGAAGAACTGGTGGTCCGTAGAAATGAGCCAAGATTTTGCCAAATTGATTTTCCAAGGTGGTAAAATGTGGAATGTTTTTCCTTGGTTTAGTATTAAAATCAAGAAGAAATGTGGATAGAAGTGTGGGTAAGATATTTATTTATTAAGTTCCTAGGATAGATGAAGGTATTTTGCTATGAGAGCTGGATACAAAGTTGTTTTGGTGGGATGTTTTCCTTGGATTTTACAATATTTGTAAGTATATGGGGAAAACGTTTAAGAGGTCCAAAAATAACAGTTTAAATAGTATTCTGCTATTTAAATTGGTTCAGGTTAAATGAAGGGAAGACTGGTGCCGGAATAATAGACCAGTTAACACTTTGATGCGCAAAGAGTTGTCAATTTGAGCGGTTTGAGCTGTGGAAATTATTTTCATAGTTAGATCCCAGTGGAACTTCAGAAATGGTCTATTTATGCGCTCTGCATTCATTGGTTGATTTATGTCAGGTTTTCTGATGAAAATGATTAGTTGGAAGCCAAAAGCTTAAAGTATAAGCAAGGAAATAGTGAATTAATACTTTAAGCTTTTGAGAAAGTAAGTATGTAAGCTTAAGTTATTATAGAAAAAAGTGAGCGGCAATGGTTTAAGCATCTGAAGAAAGCCATTTTGAAGGCAGAACCGTTGGGAAAAGGGCACTATAAAAAGGTGGCTGGCTGGAAAGTTACAGAGTCTTTTGGGGGTCTTTCTGGGTCTTTGACGGGATCTTTCTGAGGCCTTCTGAGTTTCTGCCAAGAGGTTTTGGAAGACTTTTGATCACCAGCAGGAGCTTGGTTGGACTGATACAACCCAAGATAACGGAGCGGGAGCCCAAGAATAAGAAGCTGGATCCTAAGAGCGGTGCCGGAGTCCAAGTTTAAGGAGCAGGCGTCCAAGTCTAGGGAGCAGACGTCCAGAACTAAGGTGCAGGAGTCCAAGACCAAGTACAAGGAGTCCAAGATATTTTTGGAGGACTCCAAGTATTGGCAAATCCATATTGTTTCCTTGATCCATCAGGCCATATACCAGAAGGTTTCTAAGGGGATCTTCCTTCTGAGAGTGAATAAAAGCCCATTTCAACCCCTATACATATTTCTGAGATACATTTTCCCTTACTAGAGAATGACAACCCCTTCCAGCTGGTCCCTGGCTATGATCCAGGACACTCTTGGGGACTGGTGGACAGGAACCCCACAAAAGGCTTCTGTAAACTTGCATAATTTATTGAAAACTGCACTGATCTTTTTATCATGCTTGGTCTTTGCAAAGTTCAGCTCCATGGCTGCAGGAACCCCTGTCTTGTTGGCAAGGAGGATTTTTTTCTTCTTGATGGCTTTTGGTCTGCAACAGAAAATTTCCCCACTATGCGCCCAAAATTGTCCAGCAGGTAAGAAATTGTGTGCTCCAAGGGGTAGCAGAAGCAAGAAGCTGCATGGGCCTGGCCCATCTCTGGTACATTCTTGAATGGAAGCTTTGCCAGGACATCCCAAACAAGCTCAATGAAGTTTACACAGTAAAATCCACTGAGGCATACCAGGTCCAGGTGGACTAGTTGGGCATCCTTGTAGGCAGTAACTGCCC
Source organism: Entomophthora muscae (assembly GCA_014839935.2). Taxonomy (NCBI): domain Eukaryota; kingdom Fungi; phylum Entomophthoromycota; class Entomophthoromycetes; order Entomophthorales; family Entomophthoraceae; genus Entomophthora; species Entomophthora muscae. Next base: position 56,803 of record QTSX02003883.1, on the reverse strand, counting down.
ACTTGGATGCCCCCTTGCCATGTGTCAGCTCAGTCAATGCCTCCTGCAACATTGGAAAGGTCCTGTGGATGCAGTCCTCCAGCTCCTGCAAGACAGAGGGGTCAGATACAGCTGCTTTGCCACATGAGTGGCGTAGTTGGTGTAGAATGTGGCAGGGACAAATGGGACAAGGACTTGGCAGAGTTCACTGTCTATGATCTCTAAAAAAAAGAACAGTATTTAAATTTTTTTATTAATTTTATTTCTTTATGTTACCTTCACGTGTTTCTTCCTTGCAGCTGCTTCAGCAGGCTTGGCCATTCTTGGCGCAAGCAGTTGTACGGGCAATTCTTTATCCTCTGTTCTGGCATGCTTGGCGGGTTTGAGATGTTCATACATCTCTGGGTTGTCAACCCAGAAAGACAGCACAGAAAGATTGTATGCCTTAAATTGAAGGCCTTCCACAACATGCTTCTGGACATTTAAAAGCCATTCAATTGTTGTTTCAGGGGTGTCTGGTATTTTTGTCATTAGGGCCTATGCAGACACCTTGTCTATTTTGTCTCCCTCAAGGACGGCGGACTTCACTTTGGCTTTGACCTTGCAGTCAATGTCTTTGATATTGTCAATTGCCAAGTCAAGATCCTTCAAAAGCTTCTCCAATTCTCTCATTGCGTTTTACTAACCTTTTCATATGTTTTTATAGCTTTTGCCCCAATAAATTCTATATTATTTTGATGCTGTTGCCTCTTTGTTTATTTCTTTTTATTTTTCCCATTTACTACATTATCTCATCTTTTTACCCATTTTGCATATGTTTTACAATCATCTCAATATATGTTATTTGCTTTGTGTTGGCATTGTTTCCTTAATTACCATATTAATTTTAGTACCCAGACACAGCCCCTTGTGAAAATATTAACAACAATTTGGTGATCAGCTAAATTTGAATTAGAAAATTATGTTTTAACTGTTTTTAGATAAAGTTGTTACTAATCCAGATTCAAAACCTTAATAATAAACTTTAAGCCAATCAGGAGCCAAGTGATAAAGTGATTGTTGTGACATAAAGGGTCATTCAATAATTCTTTGATGTATGTGCACTAATTAATATGATTAGCTGGATGTTTTGCCATTGTACGCCATTGCTGCTGTGGCAAGTTGTTGATGGACTAGTGCTAACCCAGCAGCTGATTTGGCACTAGTCCATCAACAACTTGCCACAGCAGCAATGGCGTACAATGGCAAAACATCCAGCTAATCATATTAATTAGAGCACATTCATCAAAGAATTATTGAATGACCCTTTATGTCACAACAATTGCTTTATCACTTGGCTCCTGATTGGCTTAAAGTTTATCATTAAGGTTTTGAATTTGGATCAGTAATAACTTTATATGTCAGGCACCCACCCACTAGGAAGTAATCTCCCTAGGTGGTGAATGATTGCAGAGGGATTCAATACCGTGACCAGAGATCTCACTGGCTAGGAGTTCATCCCTAAATGGAATAATTATCCCAAGAGTTGGTACCTGCCTAGCAGGGGATTAAAGCATCCCAAGAAGAAGTACACTCCCAAATAACACAATAAAAAGGCCAAAGCCAAGGGACAGAAGAATTGGGGCTTGGTAACCTGGGTGGTGGAGCCATAGACCTTGGTTTCTTCCCAAACAGGTGGGTTGTTCAATATAGGAGTTGTAGTATGCCAGACTCCCGGAATCACACAGCACCAGGAGCTGCCAAGGGATTGAGACTCTAGCGTTGTACCCAAACCAGCGTGTGAACCCATAGAAACACTGGTAAACACTGTTGTTGTCAGGACTATCCAGAATAACCATTTATACCCAAGAGACTCCAGAATAGGAGTCTTGGGTAATTTTATGGTTTGAAATTTAGAGGTTTAAGTCAAAATAGAAGATAAGCAAAAACAATTCACTTGGGTGAATGTAGACTTTATTGATTGAACAAATTATGAAATGGAATCTACCAGCTTTTTATAGAATGGTAGCAGAAAATAATATAGAAGAGGAGGTTAGGAAATTTGGTGATGAAATGTGGAGATTTGACAGTTAGGATCTTCAAACTGGGGAGAGTAAATTACTTCCTTTGTGTTTTTAAAATTCTCAGAACAAAATATCATATTTTCCTTAAATATCTTCTAAGTCATAACTTAGATAGTCTATAATACCCCCACATAAGGTGGGGACCAGGAGTTTGGCTAGGCCTCAATAACAGCAGGAGCGGCAGCCAACGGACCTGAAATACTAAAGAAGATGTTGCCTGCTTCCCCAACGTTGCCAACGTCACCTAGTGTAACTCCTAGGCGGTTCAAATTGACGTTGTCAAACAGTGATTGGCTGGAGACCTGTCCAGAAGTTAATGATTGGCTCAAATTTGCATTAACACTTGTTTTCAAAAGATCTGTATTAATTGAACTAAAAGACAGCCCAGGTTTGAAACCTGTTAATGAAAACAATGGCTCAGGAGCCATTTCTGGGCCTAAACCATAAGGTAATAAAGAACAGATACTACTTACTAACCCATTCCCTTTAGCAGAATTAAAGGCAGATGAAGAAGGGCACAAATCTCCCTCTCTTTTGAAGAATAAATTGTTGTCAAGAATTTATGAAGTAACATTCATGACACTACCCCCACCTAAGGGAAGTTCCCCCTAGAAAGGAATTCCTTTAACACTTCTGGACAGTGTTGCAAGTTTTCTTCAGGCTCCCAAGAATTGGACTCCTCTCCATAGTCCTTTCATTTGACCAGGAATTGTGACTTCCCCTTAACTTGGCAAAAGTCAATGATGTCCTCCACTTCCCATTCAAAGGTGTTGGAAAAATTCTGTGGATCAGGATTTCTTCCTTCAAGATTATTAGGATTGCCATCATAAGGAGTCAGAAGATCCACATGGAATACATCATGAACGCTAGATCCAGTTGGAAGCTCAAGTCTGTAGTTCAAGCTAGAAAGTTTCTCCAGAACCTTGAGTGGACCAATCTTCTTGGGACCTAGATTCTTGCTAGGTATCTTTAACTAAAGATTGCAGGATTTCAGGTAGACATAAGAACCCACTACATAGTCCTTTTCTGATGAGCAGTGGCAGTTGGCATTTTTCTTGTATTCCTTGCGGACCTTGGTCAGGAAAAAATCAGGTCTGAGTGTATATTCTTCATTCAATTTTCCAGCTTGTCCGCCTGAGGGTACCTTGATTCCAAAATGGTGGAGGGAAAACTCTCCAAATAATACCTAAAATTGGCAAAGAAGGGAGACATTCCAATGGAGCTGTGATAAGAGGTGTTGTAGCATAGCTGGGTCAGGTAGCAAAAGGAACTCCAGTTATCTTGATGAGAGTTAACGTAATGCCAAAAATATCCCTCCAAAACCTGATTGACTGGCTCAGTTTTTCCATCAGTCTGTGGATGAAAGGAGGTGGATAAGTTGATCTTAACGTCCATTTGCTCTATAAGAGCCTTCCAAAAACGGGATTTAAATTGAACCCCTCTGTCCAAAGTGATGTTGGTGGGCAAGCCATGATTGTACACTATTCTTTCAAAGAACATATTAGCCACTTCCTTATTGGTACAGGATAAGAACAGAATAAAGATGGCATATTTAGTGAAGCAATCAACCACTACCATAACCCCAGAATTCCCGCTGCTGACTGGTAGATCAACTATAAAGTCCATGGATATGGAAGACCACGGGCATGTTGGGATTAGAAGTGTGCAAAGAAGACCCTGAGGCTTGGAGTTTCCTGGCTTGTTCCTTCCACAAGCCATACAAGAAAGGATGAATTCACGGACGTCCTTCTTCATGCTAGGCCACCAATATCATCTACTTAGCCGCTTCAAGGGTTTCATAAGCCCTCCATGTCCTGCCAGTTGTCCTTCATGCATATGGCTCACTTCTTGGGTTTGCAAGTTACTTTCAGGAATGACTAAGGAGCCATTCACATAAGAGATCCCCTGAGGCAACTGTGGTAAGTTTGACTCCCTGGTGATTGACTCCCTTAAACTTGACTCCCTGGTAGTCAACACTATAGTAAAGTGAGAATTCAGCTTTTGCCCTGATCAACAACTGGAAATCAACACTTTTTTAATTAACGGATCTTGATGTACTGAAAACTTTTAATATAAAAAAATAAGCCTTAAAGCTATGGTATACTAAAGTGACTCCAGAAAACTCAAAAATGCAATAAAAACAGTATCTTAATTAATATAAATAAGAAAAATAAACTATGATTTCTCATTTACTATGTAATTTACACTCTTCAATATAGAAATATTTTTTATTACTATAAAAATTAAAATTCCAATGAAACAAAAATAAACAAAAACACAACAAATAAAGTTATGCAAAATATGAAGAAATATTAAAGCTTATTTGATATGGTTTATATAAGTACAACTGTGAATATCATATGTTTTATTTAGAAATTAACAAAAATTAAGATATTTCACTTACTTTCAACTATAAATATTCATCTCAAACTTACCATGCATATATAAAACAATCACTGCTATCTAATTAAATTAAAAAACTTAAAAATTATAACTAAAAAATAAATTATCAAAACTAATAAGTAAAAATTAAAGTTAAAAAGTTAAAAGTTAAAAGTAAAAATCTTATAACTGAGCAAGCAAGCAAGTTTATTCCTCATCATTCTTTCCCTGTTTCATTTTGGCCCCTTCCAGGAGGGCAGTGGCAATAAGCTCAAGCTGCTGATTAAGCTCAGAGGCCTTGTATTTGTGCTTGGCTGCACCCTGGATGGCCTTGGTGAAGAGGGTACAGCAGGTGGTTGGCTTGGTGGGGAGGCGTGGTTGGAGAGATCTTGGAGCTTGGAGATTGTTTTCTCTTGCTCGTGCTGCAGGAGGGAGAAAAACTTATTGAATTTTAGGTGGAGCCCAAAGTTGGCCTTGAGGTGTTTGTGATAAGCCTCTAGTGCTGAGGTAGTCTTGAGCTCACCATTCACTGCCGCCTGGTACACATTCCAGCTGGCCTTGGCACGGGCCTTGCCTTGCCTCTGTGTGACAACCTTCCCAATCCACTGGGGCTCAAAGTACTCAAGGAAAGGCTTGAACTCTGGGTGCTTCACTATGTAGGGATCCTTTGAGAGCATCTCAAACCCCTGCGCAGTGTGCTCTGGCTTTAAAAAAGCCAAGGCACTAAATTGTGCCAGCACAAATCTGCAGGTGTCCAAAGTATCCCCACGGCTCAACCTACTAAGCTCAGTGTGGGCCTGCACGTTACAAGCAACTACTTGGCAGAAGTGGAAGTGGCACCCCTGTACCTCCCTGCTGAACAGCTGCTCAAATACATTGAACTGAGCAGGCTCAAAGTCCATAATGAACATGCAAGGCCCAAGAGCTCTTAGCCTTGCCTTTTCCTCTGAGTCCAGGGTGGCCTGGTCCTTGTCAGAGGCAGGTGGGTTGGCGCGGGTGTGGGAGGAGTCTTCTTGGATTTTTCATTGTTGGCAGGAGGAAGAAGGGCAATTGCTTGGCGGAGGATGGAGAAAACGCGGGTATAGATGGCCTTGGTGGCCCCAGGAAGAAGAAAGAATGCAAGTGGAATCACCTGGATGTCAATATGGGCATGGACCCAGAGCTGCTTGAACATCCAGGGGCAAGTGGCAAAGGTACCATCAACTAGCCAGGTTGACACCCTTTTCAACTTCATCAGGTTCTGCTGAGTTGAGTAGCAGATTATGCGGTCCTTGGCAGCAGGCCCATTGTAATAGAGCAGGAAGCACTCCCCACTTGAAAGCTGCTTAAGCTCATTAGTGAGTGTGAGCTCAGAGAGGACGTCCTAAGCCTTGGGGGGAGGGGGATTGGCAGCAATACACTTATTGCTGATGAATTTGACCAACTGCTCCAGTGTTGGTACCAACTTAAGATTGTTGGGTTTGAGATGTTGCAAAGCCTTTATGGCCAGATCAGAAGCCCAGAGATGAGAGGATGTGGGTATTACTTGAACAAGGTACCATTTTAACATCCAAGTGATTAGATGATTGGGGGGCTTGCAAGTGTGCTCCCCCTTCTCTGCCGTTACTTGCTCCCAGCCCTTGGTGTTTAGCTGGGCCCCACAAGTCTTATCCTTGCAGAAAAAGTGCTTGCTCTTGATCTGCTGCTTTTGGTTGTTGCAATTAAAGATGTAATTGTCAGCAACATAACCAGGGCTTCCCTTTACAGACATGATGGAGTATAACAGGGGAAGCGCTTGGGAACTTTAAACTCTCCGTCCACATTGCAAATATTATGGATGGCCAGTGGATCCCAAGTCACATGACCAGAAGCTTTAAACTTTTTGGAGTAATCATCTGGCTCATCTTGGGGGTCAGATGAGGAAGGAGGGGAAGAGCCATTGAGAGGAGGAGGGGAAGGATTCTTCTAGGCCTGCTTGGACGCCTCCTTTTTCTTACCAGAAGAAGAGGTGGGCTCCTTGGCAGCCTTTACTTTCTTGGTATGCCGCTCCTTGGTGGGCTCAGAGTCAGCCTCTGAGTGGTAAAAGGAGTGGTTGGTAAGATCACCATCAGATTTATTGGGGGAGGAGTTTTGGGGGGAAGGTGAAGGGGATGTGGAAGATGAGGGTGGAGGGGGGAAGGAGTGAGAGGAGATGGAGTGGGGGGAGATGGGGTTGGAGACTTTTCCTTTGCAGGCTTCTTGGCACGCTTGGGAGTGGAGGCAGTTTCTTTGGAGCCCTTGGAGGCTTGGCGCTTGGGCTGTTGGCTGTTCTTGTTTGATTTTGTCTAAAGAAGAGTTTAGCATTGTAAATAATAGAAGCATAAAATATATGAAACACAGAGGTGAAAAAAGCAAAATTTAAATGAAAAGTATGCAAATAAAGTTTTATTTATCAAAAAAAAACATAAAAAAGTAAATAGAAGAAAAATAGAAACTAGAAGTATAAATATAAAGCTTAAAACATAAAAATAAGTGAATTTATTATGAAGCATCAAAGGTGTTAAGTTCAGCATAACATCTTAGTGTTAAATCAATGTAAAAGTTTAATTGAAAATCAAAAAATATATGAAAATTATATGGAGAGCAGCAGAAAAAGTAGTAGATTATAATAACAAAAAAAATAAAAAACTATTATGTGGAATTTTTTTGTTGAGAGTTAAAAATTCAAAACATAGTAAAGTGTCAAGTTTGGCACTGTTGATCAGCTGGAAAAAGCTGAATTCTCACTGTTGAGTATGCCAGAGTTGAGCAGAAACATCAAATTTACTATGTTTTTTACATATAAAACTTGCTTAAATTTAAACTGGGTTCAAAAGTTAACCCAAAAGCAAGGCAGTTTTGTATGCTCAAAAATAAAAAAATACAACATAAGTTAAAAAATTAATAAATGGGAATGTGTTTATTAGTGTTTAAGTTATGCTGGGAGGAGCTGGGAGTGAATTATTTACCATAGTGTTAGTTAAAACGTTAAGAAGCTCTCTGTACTAATCCCCAAGTTAAAGTGTCAAGTGGCGCTCATAGAGCGTCACATATTAATTTAGCCTTAATTCTGAGCCTTTGATTAGTTGAATCCAAAACCAATTGGGTGTCAAGTGGATAGAGTCAAACAAAGAAAGTCTTGAGTTTCAGTTTTTTATAAATTACATATGAAATCTCTTAATAAATTGGGCTTAATTTATGTGGCACCACTTAATCCAAAAACCTGGGAATGACATAAAGTAAAACAAGTGGGGTATTTGATTAATGTCTATGCCACTAAATCCAGTATAGTGGTGCTTGGGAGCCTAATCAACAACTATGGACACTAATAATAAAAATATAATAATAAATAATAAAATTTTATATAAGCGCATATGTATTTTATTAATTAAATTAAAATTTGGCTTAAAAAGTGTTGAACTGGTCACTTTTTGGTTTAGAGTGTTGAACATAGGTTTTTTCATTTCTATTAGTAAATTTACTTATAAATTGCCCCTTAAATTGGTACTTTAGCTAACCAATTTATTAAACAGAGTTGGATTCAAGTAAATTTAACCTTGGTTTTTGGTTTCAAACCCCTAACTTACTAGTAAAAATTAGCTTAAAATTGGTTAAGCCAAAAATGCTAATAGATTCACATATGCGGCACTCAACTCCCTGGTACTTGACAAAGTGTCAAGTACCAGGGAGTTGAGTTTAAGGGAGTCAAACTTACCACAGTTACCTCTGAGCTTCCATAATCTCTTAAGCAAGAGAAGTGAAGGCAGATATCTCAATGATACTGGAAAGGAACAGAGAGGAAGATAACACAGCTCAGTTATTGTGGTCAAGGTCTGCAACTGGGTTGTCCTTAAGATCTTCCTGTCTGCTGATTGCGTCAGGGACTATATTCAATTTACCAGGTGTATACTCAATTACAAAGTCATAAGGCAAAAGATTGATGGCCCATCTGGCCAGACAAGGAACAATCTTTTGCTTCTCAGTGAAGTACAAGAGGTTCATGTGGTCAGTGCAGATGATTGTAGGATACTTGCTCCCCTTGAGGTATCTTCTCCAGTGTTTCAAGGAGTTTACAATCACATAAAGCTTCTTCTCATACATGTGGTAATTGCGTTCCCAATCCAAGAGCTTGTACAAGTAGAAGGCCACAGAGTGGAATTCACCATCCTCCCCTTGCTGGAGGAGTGCTGCACCCAACGCGTAATTGGACACGTCAGTTTCCAAAAAAATTGGCAGTATGGGTCCAGGCGCAACAGTACCAGAGCCAAGGTGAAAGCATGCTTGAGAGTGTTGAAGGCTTCCTAGGCCAGAGTTGACCAGACAAAGGGGACCTTACTAGAATTGAGAGCGGTCAAAGGAAGAGCAATGTCTGAGAAGTCCTTTATGAACTTACAACAGAAGTTGGCCAGACCCAAAAATCCACGGAGCTTGGTACAAGAAGTCAGTACTGGCTAATTCAAAACTGCCTCAACTTTAGAAGGGGCAATAGCAAAGCCGCCAGGCTTAATAGAATATCCCAAGAACTTGATATTGGAAGCAAAAAACTCACACTTGGACAACTTACAAAACAGGTTAGCCTTGGTAAGGGCTTCCATGACTTACTCCAAGTGCCTAAGATGACTTTCTTCATCTGGAGAGTAAATCAATATATTGTCCAAGTAAACCACAACACTAGTATCCAGGAATGGGAATAGGACCTTGTTCATGAGTCCTTGAAAGGCAGCTGGTGCATTGCTGAGGCCAAAGGGCATAACTAAGTATTCATAAAGACCAAAGTGAGTTTGAATTGCTGTCTTCCATTTGTTGCCTTCAGCTATGCAGATCTGGTTGTAGGCGTTTTGTAAGTCAAGTTTGGAGAAGATACAGGTGCCTGTGAGTTTGTACATCAATGTTTCTGCAGCTGGAAGGGGATTTCAGTTCTTGATGGTGATAGTGTTAAGTTTAGCGTAATCCACTACCAGGCAAAGGGTCCAATCTGATTTCTTAACAAAAAATAGGAGATGATCAGGATGAGTTAGAGTGGCATATGAATCCCTTTTTCAAATTCTTGTCCAGATATTCCTTCAAGGCTATGCCCTGAGCTCAGTTTGTTGGATAAAGCTTGCCCCAAGTTGGTACACTTCCAGGAATCAGCTCAATTCTGAGGTCAGAAGTTTTGTGAGATGGTAACTTGTTACAGCTAGTTTCACTAAACAAACTATTGTAATGACACAATTTGACCGGCAACAACCCCTTTTGATGGACTTTGGTCTGACCCAAACTAGAAGGGAATTCCAGCTTAGTATGACCATGTGTATTGTACTGACCAATTGGTACTGAGAATTTGATTCCAAGGTTTGTAAACTCAATTTGGTGCATGTCCCAGTTGATGTTCATCCGGGCTTGTTCACACCAGGGGTAGCCAATAATAATAGGCCAGGCCACAGATGATGGAATATTCCAAGGTGTACAAAGATCTGGTTATAGAGGTTTTGATGGGGCAAGAAATGCAATTGACTTGAATTGAAGACTTATTTGCTAGAAGGACTGAAGACAGGGTGTAGTCTTCAATGCGTAGTAAATTCAAAATAGTATGGTCAAGGAAGTTGCCCATGGCACCTATGTCAAGGAGTGCAAAGGTGTCAAGACTTCCTTGAGGAGTTTCAATGTAACAGGAAAGGAGGCATAAGACTTATTGGCAGATTTATTTGGATTGGCAGCCGCCAAAACTGCTGATGGGGTCTGCTGGACACAGTTGAGCTCAAAGAAATCCTTAGCTTGGTGGCTCTTTTTCCCGTAATAAAGGCAGCAACCCTCATCAATATAGCGTTTGCGTTTGGTATCAAAAGCTGGTATCCCCCACTCTCCTTGGGTATAAGTCCAGCAGGGAAAGTATTGGGATTGTTTTTCTTGGTCAGTGACATCTGGCAAGGCGTAGGTTTCCAAGGAGGAAGTTGCTTAACCCAAGGAGCCCAGCGTAAGATTTCTTGCACAAGGTTGTTGTAATTGGTTGGAAGTGTGTGGTGAGCCAAGAACCCCTTGATTTTGAGCAAGAGTCTCTTTTGCAAGAGATAGCAGGCTTCTTCATTGCCCATCCCAATAACATTCTTGATATGAGTGAATTCCTCAAGGAATTCTAAAGTTGCCATCTTACCCTGGTACAAGCTAGATATTTGGTCCCGTAGTTCCTCTGAAGAAAGTTTAGGCAAAATGGTGGACAAAAGGTGCTCACAGAAGTTAGGATAGTTGTGTAAAAGTTCATCTCCCTTGAGAATGCTCTTGGCGTACCACTGGTGGGCCTTGCCTTAAAGCTGTTTGGCAACGTAATGGATCTTCTGGGCGTCAGTACAGAATTGCTTGGGGGCCGTCTCAAAGAGTGATTGGGAAAATGCCAGGAGCATAAGGATCTTGTTGGAAGCTTTGTCCTCAGGTTGAGCTACTGAGATGCTGTTCAACACTACTGTTTGAACCTGGCTGTTTTTGCAAGATTTAGGCAAGGAGGGTTTTTTACGTAGTACAGCCACTAGGTAGACCGTGATGCACAAGATGGTGGTGATAAATAACAGAGCCAAGGTTTTGAATAATCCTAGCTGATACTCCAGTTCTAAGGTCTTGATCTGACTTGAGGTCTTAAAGAGGGCCTCAAAAATAGGTTCAATCAATCTGTCAGGCACCCACCCACTAGGAAGTAATCTCCCTAGGTGGTGAATGATTGCAGAGGGATTCAATCCTGTGATCAGAGATCCCACCATCAAGGGGACCATCCCTAAATGGAATAATTCTCCCAAGAGTTGGTACCTGCCTAGCAGGGGATTAAAGCGCCCCAAGAAGAAGTACGCTCCCAGATAACACAATAAAAGGCCAAAGCCAAGGGACAGAAGACTTGGGGCTTGGTAACCTAGGTAGTGGAGCCATAGACCTTGGTTTCTTCCCAAACAGGTGGGTTGTTCAATATAGGAGTTGCGGTATGCCAGACTACCAGAATCACACAGCACCAGGAGCTGTCAAGGAATTGAGACTCTAGCGTTGTACCCAAATCAGCAAGTGAACCCATAGAAACGCTGGTAAACATCTTTGTTGTCAGGACTATCCAAAATAACCATTTATACCCAAGAGACTCCAGAAGAGGAGTCTTGGGTAATTTTATGGTTTGAAATTTAGAGGTTTAAGTCAAAATAGAAGATAAGCAAAAACAATTCACTTGGGTGAATGTAGACTTTATTGATTAAACAAATTATGAAATAGAATCTACCAGCTTTTTATAGAATGGTAGCAGAAAATAATATAGAAGAGGAGGTTAGGAAGTTTGGGGATGAAATGTGGAGATTTGACAGTTAGGATCTTCAAACTGGGGAGAGTAAATTACTTCCTTTGTGTTTTTAAAATTCTCAGAACAAAATATCATATTTTCCTTAACTATCTTCTAAGTCATAGCTTGGATAGTCTATAATAACCCCACATAAGGTGGGGGCCAGGAGTTTGACTAGGCTTTTATAACAGCAGGAGCGGCAGCCAACAGACCCAAAATACTAAAGAAGATGTTGCCTGCTTCCCCAACGTTGCCAACGTCACCTAGTGTAACTCCTAGGTGGTTTGAATTGCCGTTGTCAAACAGTGATTGGCTGGAGACCTGCCCAGAAGGTAATTATTGGCTCAAATTTGCATTAACACTTGTTTTCAAAAGATCTGTATTAATTGAACCAAAAGACGACCCAGGTTTGAAACCTGTTAACAAAAACAATGGCTTGGGAGCCATTTCCGGGCCTAAACCATAAGGTAATAAAGAACAGATACTACTTACTAACCCATTCCCTTTAGCAGAATTAAAGGCAGATGAAGAAGGACACAAATCTCCCTCTCTTTTGAAGAATAAATTGTTGTCAAGAATGTCTGAAGCAACATTCATGACATTATCTAAAAACAATTAACACATAATTTTCTAATTCAAATTTAGCTGATCACCAAATTGTTGTTAATATTTTCACAAGGGGCTGTGTCTGGGTACTAAAAATAACTGTAATCTGGATCTAGATACATGGCATAGTAAATATATGATTTTATAGAAATAAGCTGAACATAAAGAATGAAACCAACTATAAACAAAGAGAACATGAACAATTAAAATTCAAAATAAATATAATATAAATAGAAAATGTTTGGCAACAGGGGGTTTATTGGGGCAGGGAAGAGTGATGCCAAGGAGGCAGAATAGTGCAAGAAGGAAGACGTAGAGGAGGTGCTGGCCTGTAGGTCTGGGATTGGGTGGATTGGGCTTGCAAGTGAGGGGTGTTGGTGGCGGGGGTGGGGTAGGAGGATTTTGCATGATGGCTGCCATATAACGCTCATTGTATTCCTCATTGGTCATTGGCTGGATAGGCTGGTAGGTGGCAGTGGCCCAAGGTGGAAGGCGCTTGTCTTTTCATGATTGGTTGCCCATGTTCACATGAAAGACAATTTGGGTAAACAAGTCATCCACCATTTGGCGGCCAAAGAGAAAATTGTGGTCAAGGACCCCAAGATAGAGGTTATTGAAAGCCTGAGGGCGGCGCTCCCATAGTATATCTCCAATGTTAAAGAAGACAACATCAGCCAGATGAATGTCTGTGTGACCGGTGGGGTAGACTGAGGCCTGGTGCCCGCGTCCCTGGATGGCCTCAAGGGCAGTGGAGCTACCCTTCATCTGGTGGCTCAAAAAAACCTGGCACTTGGAATTCAAGCCATCCCAGGAGTCAAGTAATCCACCAAGGATGTGGCTGTATGAGTAGCCATTGATGAAATCTGGGTTTTATCTGATAGTAGACAAAACCCTTGGCTAAAACAGCCAGAAATGCACCAATGAACATCCCCTTCTTGACCTTTTTCCTTCCTTTTTGAGTGGCGGCTCTTCCTTGCTCACCAAAATCATCAAAAGCTATTGATAGCTTGTAATAGGAGATGAACATGACATCATCAGTTAGACTAGTCAGGCATTGGACCAGGGTTGATCCAATGGCAGTGTCATACAGGGAATCCTCAGCGCCATCTCATTGGTTGTCGGCAAAATTGGTAAGAACCCGTATGGAAGCCACCTTCCCATACATCCAGAGCTGCACCATGCGCTCAGACACCCAAATGCCATGGTGCGCAAGCTGTTTGCAGACCTGGGTTAAGGGGAAACTTGGGGTCCCGCTGGAGGAGGTTGAGCATTATTGGGTATGCCTCATTAATTTGGGACTTGGGGGCCTTCTTGGGCTTCTTGGATGTCCTGATCAGATTCCCCTTATTCATTAAGTTATTGAATTCTGGCATTATTGTGGCTTGGGTGAATTAAAACTGGGCAGCAATCTGATCCCATGACAGACCCTGTAGGTTTAGTACCATAATTTCCTGGAGAATTTGGGTGGTGATGATTTGTTGTTTGGGGCACTGGGCTGGGGGAGCTGAAGCCTGATTGGCTGTAGGGGGGCAGGTTGGCTGGTGGCAGGAAGTTGTTCCAAATCAAGGTTACCATCCTGATTGGTTGGTTGGTTGGTTGGTTGGTGGGCAGCTTGTGCGGGGGTGGGTATGAGAGCAGGGGCAGAGCTAGACACTAAGTGACTCTCAAACAAGTTAAAGCCATAGGGGTTGGTGGTCAGGTACAGGTCAGCTTCCTTGTTACCTGCCTCAAAGGCTTGGGTGTAAACAGGTGCCTCCACGTTCTGAGCCTTGCCTCCATTGAAGCTGGCTTGGCTGCTGCTGGCTTGGCTGCTTGTGCTGTTAAAGATGTGGCTAGTAAAAACCATTGTAAAAAACCTAGGATAAAATCACTAACAGTAGAAATTTTAAAATTGAATGATTTATTTTTATTGTTATCTTGAGACCATATTTGGAAGGTTCTCAAAATCATTTCATACAGATCAGAATCCATGAAAATGAATAAAATGCCTCTGTTCCAAAATTAGATAGCTGTTGATTGGCTGTTAAACTGTTAATTTTCTATTTTAGGCTGCTCATACTACACATCTTGTGTGAGTTCATTTTGTTTTGTGCTTATGGATTCTTGCTTCAAGATTGCTCAAATTTTATTTCATTTTTGTCCTTCTGTTGATGTCTCATATGAATCCTGATTGAATTATAATATACTCCAGAATAGCAACCATCCATTTCACTTGTTGCATCAGTTCATTTTGTTTGTGGTTTGAACTAAACTGCTTGATGTTTGATATAATTTCTTATAATGGGCTAGTGATTTTTTTTGTTTTATAGTTCATTTATTAACTGGAATTTTATAAATTAATTGAATCCTGAATCTTGCACAACTTGGATTTTGTTCAAATCTGAAATCATTTTGTTTAAATCTGAGGTATTTTCAGTTGTTGCCATAGCTTTTAAAAATACTGTAAAAATTCATATTCTTTTACTTGACAGTGAGAATTTGGGGTCTAAAGCTGGTTAGCAGCACCAAACTTGACACTTTATATCATTTGTGTGATTAATTGCTGTTGAAACAGCAGGGTTGGCCCTATGGCAAATTTCTGAACAAGAGACCATGTGACACCCAAACCAACTTTTTCACAACCCAAAACCAAATGTAGAATTCAACTCAAGCTTCCAAAAAAGTAACAATAACCAGTGATAATCTCTGCTTGGTGGACAGCTCAATTTGGTGCTTTACTCATTACAAAGATCAAGCCACACCCTGTCGAATCTAATTGATTGATTGATTATTACAATCTTGTTCCTATTAAAATGATTTACCCCAGCTACATAATACACATATCTCAATAAAGATAACTATCTAATTTCCAATCATTTCCCCTGTGTAACTCTGCTAATACAGCAAAGTTACAACATTGGTAGCACAGGCAGGTTCTCCATCCTATCTTTATTTTAAAAACTTCTCCTGTTGCCTGTACTTGTTGTGGTCAACATATATACAACAGAATTATGTTTGGGCTCCTCTTAGATTAGATGGCCTATGCACCAGGAATTGAAATACCAGAAGAAAATGTCTTTAAACAGAATATAGTAATACCAGTTCCAGATTTTAATGCCTTATCAGTACAAGGGCTCTTCCAGGCACCTTTTGTCACATCTCAAACCAATAGCAAGAGCATAATGCCTGCTTTCATAGCTCAGCAACTTTGAAGCATTGCCTTGGAGCTGTTTTCAGGAGCCAACAACAACACCATGGCTTAGATCTGGTTGGCCCAGAACAAGTTGACACAGATGGAGTACCCAACCTGCTTCTAGATTGCAGAGATCTTTATTTTTCTGACCCATGACATGGGCACCTGGTGCAACAAGTAGTACAAGACCATATCAAGAAGGACTGGGAGACCTTCAATCATGACTTCTTGGCCAGGTTTGTAATGAAAGACACAGCACTCATGATTTTCTGTCAAGTAAAAAACTTGATACAAATCAGTACTATGAAGGAGTTAACAAGAGTCTATGAGTAGTTGCGTATATATGCTTTCTATGAGATGGCTTTTGATAAACCTGTCACACACCTCATGTATTATGACACACTCAAACCTCATGTAATGAGACACATCAACTTGGATCAAGTGACCAACCTTAAAAGCCTTTACTGTGAAGCTGAGAAAGAAGAACAAACATCTATGATCTACACAAAGCACAAACTGGGAAAAGAGAGAGACCTAAAGACTCTCATCCCCCCAGGACGTTTCAGTTGCCCTCCACCTAAAAACAACAATAAGCTTCAAGCACCTAATTGTCAGGATTGACAATTCTTTCTCTCTGGAAATCCGGGCCTGGGAGCAGGAGTCAAACCCTGACCCTAGACCCCCTTAGGCCGCCGGGCCTGTGGACCAAAGGACTGCCCACCCACATTTTGCTGGAATTGAGCCCCTGCAAGCTGATACCAAGAATGTTGGCCCATAAAGTAAAACAGGACAAACCAAAGAAATTATTGCACCAAATGGAAGACTAATCACAGCACCTAATAGAGGTACTGAAGTGGCAACTATTAGCTTCATAAATTTGAAGTCTACACCAGTGGCCAATCAAGAGCTGTCTCCAGAAAGAGGCACAGACTTGTGGCCCAATCCCATGACCATGATTCTAAAGCAAGTTAATCAGGTAGCCAATTTGAGATTCTTGACCAATGAAAGAACTCCCGGGCTAAGTACCATTTTGCTGCCTTTGGACCTGAGCACCCAGTCCCCCTGGGACTGCCTTTACCAATGTCCTGATGAACCCCCCATGAAAAATATTAAGTTTGGAGGTGGGGTGCTATATAGACCAAAGGACCAGAGTTCCAAACTTATTGCCATTTTGAATAAAGGTTATGTTATTTTGGCTCACACAGCTATTGCCTTATTTTGTATTTGCTGTCTTCCAATTCAGTTTGAGATCTCCTGGCCCTCCTGCCCCACTGCCTGCTGTTTTCTATCCTCCTGGTGTATCCTTTGGGCCCATTTACTTCACTGATTACCCCTTGAAGCCCAAATATAAGGACTATACCCCAGAAAAGATACTCAAACTCAATCATTTGGCCCTCATACAATCTGCTGTTAGATACAATTGTCAAGGCCCATGGATATTCTCAACACCAAATTTTTTTAGAGGAAAATTCAACTACCTTCCTGCTTACAACATCCATATGGAACCACCTGTGAAACCCAAACCTATGCCTGCTTCCTTGCCTGACCTCCCAACTGACTATATTGTCTTGCTCTTTGGAATTGTGTACATCACCCTCACAGGGGTGATTGATACTATCATACCAGCCGCCGGCCTGTGATCTTGGTTGGGGAAGTCTGTTTCCTACCTTTTTAAGTTAGCTCCTCTCTTTTGGTGGGCCCTGCCCGCTAAAACACCGGCCCAAGTTACCCCCAAAAACAACAGGCCGGCTGCCCAAGACTGGATCCCTGACACTAATACTCATCATAATGGGAATGATGGTCAATCCAACTGCACACATTTCAGAATAACTGCCATCCAAGGCAAAAAGGATAAGGGGAAAGACCAGGGAGATCAATAAGAAAGATAAGAGGAACAGCCAGCATTCAAACTATCTACATGTAACATCTTCCATGTCAAAAATATCAAATTTTATTTGGCTTTATTTTTTACAATTTCACTTAAAACTTGAAAATTGAAATCAAATTTAACTTTTGTCAATAGAAAAAATTATTTAAGGTAAAAAAATAAATAAATATTTAATAAAAATACAAAAATATTTTTTGGGAATTGTTGACATGGAGGATGTTACATGTAGACAGTTTAAATGCTGACTGTTGCCAAAATAAGCTCTCACTGACAACTGTCAGCCTTGCCCAATGATGAATATTGACCTGGGAATGTTGACCTTTGCCCAATAACCCAAGTACCAATAAACAACCTGATGCTCTATTCAATTTTCAGACACCTAAATAAACTGATGTCCTATCCTTTCTGCTTTCAAAGTTACACTGTTTCAGCGCTCCTGGACTCAGGCACAGATTGTACCCTAGCCAACAGTAACTTTGTGAGTAAGTTCAAGTTAGCTACTAATCTTTTGTGGGTAGAGAACATAGGTTTAGCTGATAAACATAAAATTTCTGTTACTCAGAAGACTTTCCCCTTCTCCATTGCCCTGGAAAATCTCCATTTCACTATTCAAGGTCCCATCATCAACTTTCCCAGATTTGATGTGGTACTTGGCCTGAGCTGGTTAAGAAGAAATAAACCTCATGTGGACTAGATTACATCAGTGCTAACCATTAAATGTGAGGAAATTAATCATCAGATATACCTGAACACAGTGGATCAACTTCTAAGAGACTAAATTTTTGTATGTATAACTGAGACCCAGGAAGAGAAAGAGAACTTCAAGGCCATCAACTGGGACTCCTGCCAGTACAAGGTTATCTGCTTCAAGAAAAAAGGAGGACACTATCACCTGACAACCAAGATCAGGAGATAGTCTCAAGACATCTGAAATCTTCAAGGAGTCCTTTCTAGGACTATCTCATGAGAAACACATTCAGCACTTTATACAATTAAAGGGCACTGCAATTAAGTCACAACCCATCTACTGCCTCACTCCAAACAAAGATAATGCTCTCTGAGCTTACCTTATAGAAGCCTAAGAGAAAGTACTCATCAGAAATTTTCAAACACTTTTTGGAGCAGCTTTATTCTTTTTAGCCAAGAATGATAGGTCCCTACAACTAGCTACCAAATACAGAGCTCTAAAAAAAGTCACTATACAGAAAAGATACCCATTACTTTTGATTGATGATATATTTGATGCACTTAGAGGTGCCACTGTGTTATCCAAGATCAACTCCACAGCTGGCTACAACCAAATAAAAATTAAGGGAGAGATCATTCCAAAGACCACCTTCTTTACCAAATATGTCCTATTAGTATGTGGTTCTCAACTTTGGAATGATCAACATGTCATCTATGTTTGTCAAATTCATGAAAAAAGTGTTTGCACCCCACATTGGTAAGTACACCCTCGTCTATCTAGATGATATCATTGTTTATAGCATGAGTGTAAAAAAACATCAAAAAGATCTGTAAGCAGTGTTTGACATCTTAGAACAGCACAAACTTCTAGAAAAACCCTACAAATGTCAGTTCTTCAGGGAGCAACTATAATTATTAGGTCATATAGTATTTAAGGACATAATTCAACCCAATAAACAGAAGACATAAGCCATTTACAACATGCCACCTCCCAAGGACAAAAAACTGAGAACCTTCCTTGGCATGGTTGCTTACATACACCATTTCATCTAGGACTGTGGTATCATCACTAAGCTTCTAATTTATATTACAGGAGCCAAGCCCAAGTTTATGTATGGACACCCTAACAGGATCTCTGTTTCTTCCAGCTCAAGGAAAAGATAGTTTTTGCCACTTTTTATAGTACCCAGGAGGAAAAGAAGACTACCAGATGAAAACCAACACCTCAGATGCATCCATAGGTGGGGTTCTTTGCATAAAGACTGGTGATAAAGAGTTCTTGCCAGCAGCATACAAATCTTGCAAGCTAACTATTGGTAAATGTTATTATCCAATTCATGAAAAAGAGTTAATTTCAATTGTACACTTCTTGGTGAAGTGGCACTGCTATCTTGAGAGACAAGAGGAGTTCACCAAACTCATAAATCACAAGTTGCTCATCTACTTTAAAGCACAAGCCAATCTTTCCCACAGACAGTCCAGATGGATGGTATTCTTGGAATTGTTGAACATAAACATCCAGTACAAGACAGGACCCAAATTAGTCACTGAAGATGTACTATCAAAGCTCTATGTAAAAGCCTCTAGAAGACAAAATGGATTAGATCCTGATTGGCCTTTCCTTGTGCTGCTTACAAAAGACAGATGATTCCCCCAGGCACAACAGACATTACCTGCAACATATTCATCAAAAACAAGCACTTGTTTGCAGATGTCTACAGGACACTATATAAAAAAATTTCAGATGAAGTAACCATTCTGCAATGATACACATGAAAAGCATTTTTTAGGCAAGGACTGTGTTGACCAAAATAAAGATTGAATGCCTAAAAACAGGTAAATGCTAGTTAGTTTATTAATATTGTTGTAACTATGCTGTTTTAGCAGAGTTATAAGGAGAAAAATATTTGTAAACTAGATAATATTCTTTATTGGGGATAGCTATTATATAGTTTGAGTAAATCATGGATTTCAGGAACATTATTATGATGGTCACTTGGTTGGATGGTTATGGGGTGGCTTGATCCTGGTAATGAGTCAAGTGCCAAAATGAGGTATCCACTGTAAGGGATCATCATCTGTTCATGTTGTTGGATTTGGATATTTGAGTTGACTTCCTAGTTTGGCTACAAGTCACTGGGAATTTGGGTTGCGGGTCATGAACCTGCTTAATTAGAACCTTTTTGATAGGTTGAGTCTCCTGATTAAACAATATGTCTATCTTTGGCCAAAGTGGAGGAGTGATCTAAGCCTGGGAAGATAATTAAGATGGCCCTTGGTTCATGTGGTGGAATAGTAGGGAAGTTTTGGCTGGCTGGAGATTTATGTGTTGGGGTGGCACTGAGATCCTAGGACCAACTGCAGGGGCCGTGTAGTTGCACAACTTTACCTAGACTGGGGTAAGGTTTTTATTTCTATGTCTTCCTAGTAGCTTTTAGGAGGTCTTAAAGTTTATAGGCAAGCATAGTTATGCCCAGAACCATCATTGAGTCAGCAGTCTAAAGAAGCAGTTGCAGAACTTGGTGTATTGGAGGTTTCTGGGAAGTAAATTTGGTTAATTTGCGCCCAAAAGCTCAAGCTAACCACTTGAGTGAGTAAAAAAAGTGACAAGACATGAGAAGTGTCTGTTGCTGATGATCTAAAGTGTAGGTCACTGATGGGGGTCTAGTCTAAGTTGATTCACTTGTGGAGACTTATTTCCTGAGTCTGAGGTATTGACTGATAGAGACTAACATAATAGAGAAGCTCAGATTAAAGACATTGATGGAGATTAGCAGGAAGAAGGAGCAGAAAGACTAGGAAAAGACCATCAAGGGTGGCTGAAAAGAGAAAGATCAAGAACAGAGATAAATGATTTAAAGAGATTTAAAGAGATAAAATAAACAGAGAAATAAAGAGAATGATAAAGAAATAAAAGAATAAACATAATTTAAAATAAAGGGAAAATAAGTTAAATAATTAAAAAGAATAAATAGTTAAATATATAAAGAGTTGCAATAATAAATATAAGAATTTATTGAGAGGTTGATTGAGTTGGATGAAGTATACACAGACAAGAATGGCATGGGAAAACTTCAAAAGCAGGGCCAGATGTTTTTCTGGGGCACTAAGAGGAGAAAAAGAAGAGCAAAAGGTGGTTTCAAGGTTTGTTGAGAATTGACAAGAGGCAGAGAAACACAGAGAAACGTTGATCAAAACACAAGAAAGAAAATTCCTTATGTAAAACATAAGAGGAAAACTTTCAAATCAACACAGCAAAATGTAACAGAAAACCGGGAAAACTGTTTGAAACACAGTCCTATAGTTTTTCCAGAGAGAGGAGACTTCTGTATCAAGCAAGAGGTAGGATCAGGTAGCCTAGGAAAATCATTCAGGGAAATAGGCAAATCCAAGTGTGTGATTGACTACAGGCTGAAGCCTGTTTTATTAATGTTTAGTTGGTAAAACAGAGGGGAAAGCCTAATAGAGTAGGGGATTAACAAGGAAAAGTCTTCCCTGATTGACTGAGGTAAAGTCTGGAGCTTAATTTATTATAGGGAAAGAAAAACCAAATAGCTTAAGCCAGAAAAAAAGGAATATGAAGGAAAAACAGGCCAAAAAAAGGAGCTATTTAATGGGAAGCAGACTGAAACAAGGATATCAGCTGGAACAGAGCCACAAGACTAAGTGCAAGACATTAGGAAAAGAGTAAAAGACCAAGAGCAGGGCTGTACAGGCGTCAGAGATTACATTACTGACTTCAAAGATTTGACAAATGTTTTTGTTCAGATAGCAAAATTATCAAAGCCAGAATCTTGTTTTAGTAACCATGATAGATATAGTGATTTCAAGTTATATGATAATAATGTGATTCAAACCCAGAACTCTAAAGCAGATGTGATTATGAATGCTAAGTTTGAATATAAACTTAACTTAGTTATTTATAAAGATTTGATTCAATTGATAAAAATGGCTGTTAATAACCTTATAGGATCATAAAATTCATTCCTATACACTTGAGATATGATTGGCTACTCAAACATGATTGGTCACCTTTGCATTCACTTTCTGCATATAACAAGGTGTCTATCACTGCTTGCTTCACTTTTACTGTGGCTAACATTCTCTCACTTTATCAACTGTTACAGAATCTATGGGGGTTTCTCTTCTGCTTCTCCAAAATTTAAAATTCTATTTGCGAACACCTGCATCTCCAGCTATGCAAGAGCCTCTGTTTCCCCTCAAAGCTTAAATGAGCCTGGTTATCACCCCCTTATTCCCACCAAGCCTTTGCATGTTTGCAAATGAGCAATACAGTATTTAAAGGAGCTTGTTCATATTATTATCTTTGTTCTAGCAACAATAAAATTTACTTTCTTAAGCATTAATTTTCACTTTGGCACCCTTTTTTCTATACCTCTTTGGCACCATGAAAGGTATACCATACCTTTTCTGGTTGTTGTTACTTTTCTTGTGGGTCTCTGACTTAGTAGGCCCAACCTGCACTACCAACTGGGGGAACTCATCTCCTGACAGCACTCATGCTGAAGAGTCCTTGGCACATAGTTGGTTCAAATATCCTTCTGGCGGTTGGGGACAGAAATTCCAGTCAAGAATGGTATTTCAATACTAGTATTGAAAGCCCTGGAATTGAACCCTGGTCCTTGGGGAATCCCTTTCACTAACCAGGAAAGACAGGGACCTGCCAACCCAAAGGGTCATGGACTTGAGTTAATGAATTACTCTGCAACCACCAGCTTAATAAGGGGGATTCCCCAAATGAAGACCAGATTGCTGACAGTTGAGTGCCACCAAGAACCCAGACCTACACAGAGGTTGTTGCTTAACAAAAGGAGGTTAAAAAGAGACCTGAAGTCAAACCTGCCAATAAGCACCAGGCACTGTTAGCTCCCAGTGTAAAAATAGCAATGCAATAGGTCAACTCAGGCAATGTAGAGAACAGAAACAGCATAATGAAGCACTACCACTTCTGTTTAACAGAGCTAGCCAAACCAGAACTTGCTGCTCTCAATGCTCTTCCTCAATTCCCATACCCTGCCAGAAAATTGCCTACATACCTGAAGTCTGCAAAAATTGAAGAAGCAAAAACTGATGATATAAAAACCCTGGTAGTATGAGGATAGCAGTATTGTAATTCTGATAATAAAGATTCATGAACCTTTGGTTCTAGCAAGTCCTACCCTATTTATTTTTAGTAATTTTTCATTTCCACTCTAGTCCTGTAGACACCAAGCGCCCATCCTTTCTAGTGACCAAACCACAGCCCCACTTCCTGCGCTATAACGTCCCCCTGGAGCACCCCTCAGACCTGTGCATTTCACCAAATACCCGCCTAACCCCTCTTACTTGGAGTACAACTTAGAGACCATCCTCATTTATGATCCCTTGGCCAGGACTAGTGAGACCAAAACTATAGGTCACAAAGGAAAGTGGTATGGGAGGCCACCAAGATTGTTCAAAGACAAATACAATTATTTGCCTGCCTCCTTTGTCCCCATAACTCTGCCCTTAACCCCGCAACCCAACCACCCAATGGAATCCCCACTGCCGCCAAGACCACGTCCACTCAACTGTTTGTAGTAGTCTAAATTACTCTCACAGGCTTGGTGAACTCTGTGGTGCCAAACTCTGGTCCCTAGTCCTTACTTGGGCAATACATATATTATGTTATTAAGTTAGCGCCTATATTGTGATGTACACTCTCTACTGGCCCAGCGGTCCCCAAACCTGAGTCATCCAATGCCTCCACATATTCCTGGTTCCCTGACAGTTCTCCTCTTATTATCCCTGAAGCTGACGTCTCTTTGGTTTGACCAAACACTTCTTTTTACCTACTGGTCTACCTGGTAGTCTTCTACCATAAAATGAGCTATGTTATGTTGATTAGCCTATCACAACTGTGGCTAGTTGTCAGGAAGCCAGGCATAGGTAGAGGCATTGGTTGACTTGGGACAGAGTACAGCCAGGCCAGTGGGTAATACCCATCATAAGATGGGTGCTAACTTGATAATATAGGATACAGATTGCCCAAGCAGGGACCAGGGCCTGGAGTTGGGCACCATAGCGTCTATCATTCCGTCAAAATAATGTAGAGTACTCTAAACAGTTGAGTGGACGTGGTCTCAGCGGCAGTGGGGGGTTCCATTGGGCAGTTGGGTTGCAGGGTTAAGGGCAGAGTCATGGGAACAAAGTAGGTGGGAAAATAGTTGTATTTGTCTTTGAACAATCTTGGCAGCCTCTCATACCACTTTCCTTTGTGTCCTATGTATTTGATTTCTCTAGTCCTTGCCAAGGGATTAAGAATGAAGATGGTCTCCAAATTGTAATCTGAGTAGGTGGGGCTGGGTGGATATTTATTAAAATGCACAGGTCCAAATGGGGCTCCAGGGAGACAGTATAGTGCCTGAAGAGGGTCAGAAGGTTGGTATCTGGAGGTGGCAGTAGCCTGATGGTCTACTTGGCCATAGTTAAGATAAAAGATCACTAAGACTAGATAAGGTAGGATTTGTTCAAACCAAAGGTTAATAAAACTTTATTATCAAAAATGACACTGGGGTTATCCCCATTCCGCTGGGTTCTTATACCAGGTGGTTTTGATTCTTTGCTTTTCACAGAATGCAGGTCTGGGGACAGTTCACTGGAAGGGCTTGGTCTTTGGCTTCTGGTTTTGTGTGCAACAGATCCTAGTTGTGCTTGCTCTGATGAACAGAGGTGGAAATGCTTTGTTCTGACACTACTGTTCACCACATCACCTGAGCAGTCAAATTGTATTACCCATTCTGGACTAGAGACTGGCATTAGCTGGTGATCATTGGCTGGACTGGAAAGAGGCCTTGTTGTAACCTCCTTTAGCAAGCTACAACTTCAACATAGGTCTGGGTCTTTGGTGGCACATGGTTAATAGCAACCTGATGTCCATTTGGGGAATTGTCTTTAAGAGTCTGGTGGGTCTTGGAGTAATTTGAGACTCAGGTCTGCAACTTAGCAAGTTGGCGGGTTTCCGTCTATTTTGTGTGACTCAAGTAGCCTATGGAGGATCAGGGTTTGATTCCAAGGTTGATTTTAAACCTTCAGTCTTGACACTTGGCAGGTTGGCAGGTTTCTATTCCTCCTGGCTGGGGCAAGATATCTCTGGTGGTCCAGGGTTTGGCCCAACTGATAATCTGGCTGGCTCCTGTCTATCCTGGTTGTGACAAGGCTTTTTCTAAGACCCTGGGTTCAATTCCAAGGCTTTCAATACAAGTATTGAAATTTTATTCATGAAACTAGTTAATATAATATAGTGAATACTGAAATGTATTGTTATTTTAGTATAGTTATAGTACTTAAACTTTTATAAGTTTATATTGCTATAATACTATAATAATAAAATTGTGATCATTTGACTTTAATATACACCCAAAATGCCTGTAACTGCTGCCACAGTATTTTAAAGTCACTTCCCCCTTTAGCCCTGGATAGGACAATCTTCCTGCACCGCACAAAAAGTCTGCTCAGAAGCTGGCCAAGCCCCTTAATTCTCTTGAGGATTTATCCCACACAATTGATGAGAGATTTGTGTTTTTTTACCCTTCCCAAGTGGCAAATACAGGTGCTTCAGACTCTGTTCCCATGTGGAAGGAATCTCTGATTAATTTGGATTATTTTTTGGCTTGGGCCCTGTTACAAAAGTAACAGTTTTGAGGCCCCAGGCGGGAATCAAACCCGCTCCTAGCCACCAGCTGGGGCTAGCGGGCAGGAGAGATTTGCCCACACCTGGATTTTTGCTTTTTGAAGAAGATCCAGGTGCAGGAACCATCCCTGCCCTGGTGGTAGCTGAGGGGCCCACTTTGGGCCCCAAAAGCTATGCCCAAGCCTTGGTGGGTTTGGCTGGGCCTAGACAGGCTATTTTTAGCTGCCCAGTAAACCCAGATCAAGCCCACCCTCCATTAAGTAATCTGGGGTCCCCAATTGGGGACCCCTTTTTTAATCAAGTTCTTTGGGATCAAGAGAGCCTGTCAAGCCAGTCTAAAACTGGTGATCAAATTGAAAAAAACCCCAAAACCCCAGAAGCCAAACCTGCCAAAATCAATGACCAGCCAAGCCAAGATGGACCATCAAAAAGCCAAACAACTGTTCCTGAAAACCCCAAAAATAACCATGAAGCAGCCAACCAAACAGCAGAACCTGAGATGACAAGCCTTGCCACACAGATAGCATCAGAAGAATACTCAGAGGCACCTGCATGTGAGTAAGTATATAAATCAGAAGCACTTGAAAAAGTTCTGTATTGTCATCTTTACAAATAAAGTTGTTATGAAACTTTGGTTCACCAATCTGTTTCCATACCTATTTTTGATACTCTTCCATCTGCATACACCCAAGCGTCAGTACCCATCTACTGGGATAGATAGTCAGACTCCAGTTGACAAACCCAAAGCCTTTGACCACTACTGTCTTCCCAACGCTCCATTTGGCCCTGTGCATTTCACTGAGTACCCCGCCAATCCTGACCACAAACCACGGGCATTGGAAGACTTGCAGTGGTACACCCGCCCAAACGCTCCCAAGGAACCCTACCAAATTTTATGTGACAACAAAGCAATCATCATCTACCCTTTGATCTTAAAAAAGAAGTACAACAATCCTGCTGCCTACTTGGTCCCCATGGAACCTCCCCCAACACCCAAACCAACCATCTCAACCCCCCCCACTTCTGAGGCCACTGGCCATAGTCAATTCCTGGGAGTGCTTTACCTTGCGCTCACGGGATTGATTGACTCTGCCTTGCCAGCAGCTGGACCTTGGGATGTGGCTGAAAAGGCCCTTTCCTACCTGGTAAAGTTAGATCCCATCATATTGTGGGCCATTCCAGTACCTGCTTCAACTCCTCCCTCACCTGCTGGAGCTCCATGGTACTCCTGGTATCCTGACAGGCCCGTCCACATTTGAAATTAATCAAATCCAAACAATAAGGCTGTGCTATTGTTGAATCCTCAAATTCCAATCCAACTGGATTGGATGCTGCCCTGAAACACTCCTTTGATGCCTGCCAATCAGATTTGAAGTCAGAAATTGTTGGAAACCCT
Source organism: Entomophthora muscae (assembly GCA_014839935.2). NCBI lineage: Eukaryota > Fungi > Entomophthoromycota > Entomophthoromycetes > Entomophthorales > Entomophthoraceae > Entomophthora > Entomophthora muscae. The sequence continues at coordinate 29,673 of QTSX02003883.1, read as the reverse complement.
CCCAACCCATTGGATTTGCTCTGCAAAATTTCTCTTGGAACCAATCAGATCTGACCCTTGTGTCAGGTGACTTTAAAATTCAGAATGGCTTTCCTTAAAGCAAGACAGGGGACTTTTGGTCCCCTGCTTGCTCATTTTACAAATAAAGTTTTAGAATTCCTCTTCTTAATTTTTGGTCTTTTTGGGCCCTCTCTCTGGCCCCTCAATTCTCTAAGATTATTAGTAAAAGTTTATCTTTTCTTACCTTTTCCCTCTGCTCCTGGGCCCCTCTGTGTCCTCTTGGAGTCTCCTATACATTGTCAGGGTCTACATTAAAGCTTTTTTATTTTGCTTTAAAATTTAGCCACTTGAACTTAAAAATTAGTGATTTATTCTATATAATTACCTATTTGAAGTTTGGTTTTATTTCCCTTTTGCTTTTGATTCATTTTTCACTTCATATACTTTAAAAGCCTCAAACTCCACCTTCAAAGTCCCTTTTCCCGTGGCTGCTGTTCTTTTAGTGTAGTTTGTTGTTTGAGATTTTCTTGCTTGTCTTTGGTGCCTTTCTGGTTGCTTTCTTTGACTTTGACAAAGCAAAAAGTTTATAAGAATCATTTTTTCTTGCTGGTCTCTGCATTTGATTTAAGCAAAATGTTGGTGCCTTTTGCCAAGTTTGTTGTGTTCACCCTGGCACCAGCCTTGGTGATGATATGGTTCACCACCCCAACCTTTGGGAACACATCTCATATTCATTCCATCATGTGGGTGCTAACCCTGATCAATTCCTACATGTATTTGGTGATCTCACTGGGCAAGCTCAAGATATCCTCACCACTAGTGAGAATATTGTAAGAAGCCTCACCTGCAATGACCTTGAGCTTGTGACCCTGAATCTATCTCTATCAGTGTCATCAGGCCCGCCTCTCCCATTGCCCCTATCCTCTGAGGCCCCAGTTGTACTGGTCCCAGGAGGAGACAAGGTTGTTTCAGAGTGTACCCCCAAGCACGCCCCCTGGTTGCTCAGCAGGATGATCCTGATGGGTTTAGACTCCTACTTTCCCTGTCTATCTACTGCGTCCTCCTTGTGGACGCCACTTTGAGCAGCCATTTCAGTTCTGCACTGAATGGTGTCCTAGTGGATTCTTCCCCCAGGATGAGAGCCAAACTTAGTTAATTTAGCCCCCCTCTCTCACAAGTATGATGAGATCAGGTTCTAGCCTCTTTAGTTATTGTGTTCCTAAGCTACTAAGAAAGTTGTGTTGCAGATTGAATGGATTAGACATTAAGTTGTCCATCTAGGAATCAAGCAACAGAACAGTTGCGCAATTGCTTTATTGCATCCTGATTTTACTAAGGATAAAGACATTTAAAATGACTTTAAAACAGGTGTTTGAAGCACCTTTTGAATGCACATATGGCACAGGCTTTACTTCTTGGGTTAATAATAGAGCAAAAAAGTTATTTCCATCTTCCTCCTTAAGGAAAGCTGCGTGAAACCGGTTGTTCTCTCACGCAGGACTTTCTGCTGTGCCAATCCACTCTCCTCCATTAGGAAAGTCCTTCTGTATGTGCCTCCCTTCCCCTGGTGGCAATTCCCCCGCCTCCCACTATATAAGTGTGATAATATCTAAATAAACACCAGTTTTGTCTTATTATCTTCTTATATTCTTCTGTCCTTACCCAGGCCGTCACTATACCACAACAGGTATAGTATTAAGATAAAGAAGTAGTAGACTAGCTATTCATAGTAATCAGCACCCAGGCTGCATATTTTACAACATTGGCGCTCATGGTTTCTTCAAACCACAGCTTCCTCTCTTCCTACCCCCACAGCCCTGTTTTTGTGGAGGGAGAGATTCTCTTCCTATACCTGCAGCTCCTTCTGCCCAACCCACTCCAGGATCAACCTTCACTGCTTCTGGCTCTCTATCTGGTAGACTCCATGACTCTTCCTATGGTCAACCAGGACTAAGCCAGAGGTTGCCTAACTGCCAACAACTTTAGGAAATTGTCAGCTCACAGTCAAGTAGGGTCTCCTGGATGAACTTAATTGGAGAAGACCTTACCTCCTTGATATCAATCCAGCCTGATCCCATGGCTGAAGCAACTGGCATGAACTGCGTCTCCTGCTCCTTGAAGCCTGCCTTGGTGAAGAGAGTATGCTATCAATATTCTCCTCCTTCTTCTTCTGATTGTTCTTCTGATGGAATCTCCCTTAATTCTGGCACCCTCCAAACTATTAGCCACTCTGGCCACTTCTCTGGCCTCCCAAACCTTGCTCAAAATATATCTGAAGCTGTTCACTTTCACTCTGGAATGGCTCTATGGATGAGCAAGATAGAACATGTACTTTCTTCCTTGGTACCCACCCAGATGATTCAGCATGATGCCCTGGAGTTATATGATAATCAACAGAAAACTCCTAATCTGGAAGACATCTATAACAGCTGCACCATGGAATTCTCTGCTCTTCAGGATACTATAAAGGCTTAAGAGAGACAGATGGGGTTTCTGGAAGAGGAATTAGTTCTGGCCTTTCAGAAAAAGAAAGAGTGGCTAGATGAGTTGGATGCTCAACGTGCTCTCCTTGACTCCCTTCAGGACCAACTAAGCACTTTGAAGATGCCTCAGGAATTAGTATCCCTGATACTCTAATAAGATTGCATGGTAATGCTAAAGCTGATAGTTCCCCCCCTCAGAAGATCCATACTACATTGCCCCTTCCTGACTCCCACCACTGTCACAGAAGCAATGAATAGGATGTCTCCTTCATTGCACCTTCAGCAGGTACCCTGGAGTCTCCCTGGGAACCTGATAGCAATCCCTCCATCACTCCTGATGGTTCTGAAGCAACTAAACCTCAGGCTATTCAGAGCAAGGAAGATTTCACTGATGATTCTGGCATTAAGGAGTACAATGAGGATCACTCAAAAAACTACTAAGCATCAGGACAAGGAGAAATCCTTGGCTGAATTTGTGGTTTCATCTCCCTCCTCTCCCCCCTGACAAGCCTGTGCCTGACCCTGGCACTTGTTGTTCCTTTACAACAGAGCCTTCTGATGCCCCTCCGCTGGTTGACTTTGCCTCTCAATCAGAAATGTTGGATTATTGCACTGTGAGAATTCAAGAAGATCTTGCCTACTGGGTCCCCACATTGAAGTTCTTCTTGGCCATGGGCCTGATACCTGGCTACTGGCAGATTGATCTCCCTCCAGATGAACCAGAGAAGTGTGCCATCCTTGCCAACCAAAGGCTGTTCCAATCTACCAGGATGCCTCAGGGTCTCTCTAATGCCCCAGCTACCTTCCAACAAGCTATAGACACTGTGATGGGGGACCTCAAGCCCCCATGTGCCCTGGTCTATCTAGATGACATTAAAGTCTTCTCTTGAATCTAAAACAAACCCCTGGAACCCCTGGAAGAAGTGTTCAAACGTCTGCACTACATCAATCTGGAGTACTCCAAAGGAGAGCTTCCAGTTGCTTATACGCTGCATAGTAAGAAGGACAAGGTGCTACCTCTCTCAATTAGGGAGGCCAAGGGTATCCCAGTATACACCTCCTGTAATGTGACTATCCCACCTGGCTCTCAGGTGATCCACAATACAGGCCTCTTGCTGGCTCTACCAGCTGCCACTCATGGAGAAATCTTTGGCATCCCTAATGCCTCCAGACTAGAACCATGGGTTGTACCAGAAATCTTCATGCCAAGTGAGAAGGAGGTACTCATACTCTTGGCCAACATGAGTTGTGAAGCTATAGTTGTCTCTAAACACCAACTTCTGGCTTATATACAACTGGAAGAGCATGGCAAGCTGCAGGAGACCACCCCCTTTGTGGACTTCTCTGAGTTGGGTCTACCCTGTGATCAACCACTGGTGCTATTGGTCATAAGCTGTGACTCCCTATCTGGCCTCTCTGAAGAGCAGAGGAATCAAGCTATGGATCTCTTTGCCCAGTATAAGGATGTGTTTGCCAAGGATGATTATGACCTGGGCAAGGCTGCAGATGTTGCTCACCATATTGACACCCAAGGCAGTCCATCTATCTTCTCCAGACCTATACAGCGCAGTCAGGCCAATCATGCTGTGGTTAACAAGGAGCTTCAGAAGCTATTGGGATCTGGCTTACTGGTCCCCAGTAAAAGCCCTTGGGCTTCCCCCTCTCCTGATTGTCAAAAAGAAGGGTGGCAGCAACCGGGTGGTGATTGACTACCGTTGACTGAATGCTGTTACCAAGAAGAATTCATATCCCCTCCCTTGTATTGACAATACCTTGGACCAACTGGGTGGCGCCAAGTTCTTAAGCGCCATAGACCTTATCAGTGGGTACTGGAAGATTGATCTATCCCCCGCTGATCAAGAAAAATGTGCAATCATCACTGACCAAGGGCTATTCCAACCCACAAGGATGCCTCAAGGTCTTTCCAATGCCCCAGCTACCTTCCAGCGGGCCATGGATGCAGTGATGAGTGACCTCAAGCTCACCAGCATCTTGGTCTACCTGGATGACATTAATGTGTTCTCCTGAACCTTTAATGATCACCTACAACACTTGGAGGAAGTCTTTCAGAAGTTACTTGCAACCATTCTCAAGCTCAAGCCACACAAGTGCAACTTCTTCAAGGAGAATCTTGAGTTCTTGGGGTTCAGCATTAGCCAAGATGGACTCCGCCCTGTACCTCTGAAGGTGGAAGCCATTGAGAAAATGCAGATCCTGGCCAATAAGCGGGATGTGCAGGTCTTTCTGGGGATGATTGGGTACTACTGTTGCTTCATCCCCAACTTTGCATCCCTGGGCAACCCCCTTTTTCAGCTTCTCTGAGCTAATAAGGAATTCTTCTGGAGCCCAGCGTGCCAATTTGCCTTCAATGCTCTCAAGGGAACACTGACTGCAGCCCCTGTACTGGCCTACCCTGACTTTGCCAAGCTGTTTGTGGTTCATACAGATGCTAGTCTGACTGCAATTGGGGATATTCTCTCCCAACTGGACTCCAAAGGACTTGAACACCCTGTTGAATACTGCTCATGTACACTTAATGTTCACAAGAGGACCTACACTGTCACCAAACAAGAGTGTCTGGCTGTGATACACTCCTACCAACAATTCAGAGTCTATCTCCATGGGGTACATTTCATGGTTGTAACAGACCATGCCTCCTTGCAATGGCTGAAGACCCTCAAGGACCCCAAAGGACGTCTGGCGCGTTGGGCCATTAAGCTCCAGGCCTACAACTACAAAATCATTCATTGAGCTGGAGCTGCCCACCAGAATGCTGACTGTCTCTCCTGCCTTCCTAATATTTCCTTAGTATTCCCCATGGCTGATATTCTCTATGACAAGCTTATGGAGGATCCTTCTTTGTGGGGGGAGGAGCCATTAGAGATACAGAGTGTCACAGTAGTGTCATTTTTGCCTGGAATAGACTGCCCAAAGAAAAAGAATGGGAACAGGAAAGCGGAAAACCCTTGAAAGTATTAGATGATTCAAATCTAGTCATTGACAAAAAATGGGTCAAAGCTTCCCCTGTTAATGGTAAAGAAATTAACCTGCTTCTCCCTGAATTTTTTTATAAATAACTACATGTTAAAGATTACAAGATATCACTTCCTAGTGACACTTGCAAGTCAACCAACTGGCTGCCCAAAAATATCAAATTATGATGAAATCAATGCTTTGGCAGAAGTCTCCAACCCAGAGGTGAAAATATTACCAAATCCAATCAGATCCAAGTTTGCCTCCCCCAGTTGAGTTATAGTCTTCCCCCATTTTCCCTCTGAAAACTTGTTTTCAGATAGTTTTACCTACTCTCAATAAAGACATTCCCCAATATATGAAAGCTACTGTGATGCTCAAAGGTTCTAAAGGTAGGGTTAAAGTAGCTGAGCAGAAACTGGGGGAACACAACAAGACTAATATTTCCTTACTCAACAAAACCTCTATATCTGGGCTCTGCAAGTAATCTAATAATGTTAAGTTGTTTGTTATATTTGTTAGGTAAATGATGATTTTATTGGGGTCTTCTGAGGGTCTTTTATAGTTGAAGGGGGAGGAGGGAAAAGAAAGGGTGAGTTGTCCTGACTGAGGTCTAGACTGACAAGCACTAAGCTATTCTTGAAGGGCTGAAACACTTTGGAGAATATTCAGAGAGAAAAGGGCTTAGATTGGGTGGGATTTGAACATCTGAACATGTGATCTGGGGGTCAGGTAGTTACAGAAAAAGTAGAGCCGTCTCTAGGGAATTGGTTGTAGAACAGGGTTTCAGAATGCTCTCCTAGAGGGTCAATGCTTGGCAAAAGAGGGGCAGATAGTCACTATACCAAATTACATAGTGGGTGTGAGCAATGGGTTAATCATTAATGCATTTGCAGCTAGCTGCAGATGTATCAACTGGTCACCAATTTCCATATTGAAAGTTGTTTTGATGGGTCACTCTCTGATGCATTTGCAGCTAGCTGCAGGTGTGTCAATTAGTCTCTAATTGTAAATGCTCCTATAGTATTTGGAGGGTTACTCTCTAACGCAAAACACAAAAAAGGGCAGAAGTTCTCCTTATACTTTCCAAATAAAGAATAAGTCTCAATAAGGTAATATTGAGGAGTGGCACCCTATACCACAGCTACCCTGGGGTTGAAAATACCCCCTTCTCAGGCCATGGCCACCGCCATCTTGGCATGATTGAGAAAAGTCTCCACACAGGACCAGCAAATTTTGTACCCCTTATCTCAAAACCATTTCTTTTAGGTGGTCCATTCACATCTCCTGTTTTCTGTGTTTTTAATCATCTTAATTTCTTGTTGCATTTATTTCCTTTGCAGATTTTTAGGTTTAAAGCTTTAGTGCACATCTTTGTTCTTGGTTCTGATTTTAGTCTGGGTAATTTATCCCCACAACTTTTATTTGAGCTTTGACCTTATTTGCAAGACTCTAACACAGAGGGCTCTCAAGAAGTTATCTGTTGACACCAAGGTCTCTAAGGAACAACTCCTGAAGCTTTGTGGAGACTCTTGGCTACTGTACATATGCCCATCCCTACACATGGACTTGGTGGTGGCCACTCACAAGACTACTGGCCATGGTGGCATACATAAGACATTAGCTCTGCTACAGCAGCACTGCTTCTGGGAAGGAATTCACACTGATGTAGTAGATACACTAGCCACCTGTCATGGCTGCAACATTGAGAGACCTAAGATTGCCAAATTCCAACACAGACTTGTACACCCTGGGTTTGCCTTCCACACTGTAGCCATTGATGTAGTGTGCCCCCTGCCAGCTGCCAGCAGTTGCAACAAGTTCATCATTGTGGCTGTTGACCATCTGACTAAATGGGTAGAGGCCAAGGCAATTCACAACAAATCTGCACTGGTGACAGCCACGTTCATCCTGGAGAATATCATATACAAACATGGTTGCCCCCAGATTCTGCTGACAGACAATTATATCAACTTCACAAGTTATAGCATCCCCCACCTCAACCAACTGATGGGAATTTGTGGGACACTATCCACTCCTTATTACCCACAGGCAAATGGCATGGTAGAGCGCACTAATGGGAGCCTGGTCCAGATACTCCAGAAGCTCAGTCACCAACATGAGACTGGATGGGATACCTTCCTGCCTGCAGCCACCTTTGCATATAACATTGGGTACCATTGTGCCACTGGCAAGCCGCTCTTCTAACTGCTCTACGGCTGGCAACCAGGATTTCCCCCTTTACTATATTTCTTGGTAAAGCCCAGCCTGGCTGTGTTTCCAGAAGCATACCTCAACAAGCTTGTTCAAACCCTTATTTTCTTACAATCAGAGGCCTAAACTGTAAACTTAAACCATAAGTTGCAGGACCTAGAACAAGCTGCATCCAAACGCCCCACCTTACCCACCTATCTAGTAGGAGACTCAGTCTACTTCTTCAGCAATATAGGGTACAAGTGTGAATCCAAAATGGCCTCCCTTTGGCAAGGCCCAGTTCAAGTTATTCAGAAGACTGGCCCCAACTCATACACCCTTAAAGAGCCCCATTCTGGGCAATTGATCACTAGAGTACATACTCAGTATATGCATGCTGCTCCTAGTGATCAAGAGTAAGCCCCAATGAGGACAACAACCCAAAAAAACAAAAGCCTAATTAAAAAAATCCATGGGTTGTTGTCCTGTTTGCAATAGTGTTGCACTAAAGTATGAGGAATAAGAATAAAAGAGCAAGGTGTTTATTGGAGACTGACAAGACTCTTTCTGTACCACATCAACTGTTCTACCACCTAAACGGCAGCCAGGAAACACAACTGGTTACCTGCGGACCCACAAAGCCAATGACCAAGGATTGGACAATGAACCCCCAACTAACAAGACATGTGATTGACCCCAACACCATAGCCACTACCTAAAGACGCCAAGCCATTATTGACCCTGTTGTCTAATTCAGTGGAGGGAAATGTTGCAGATTGAATGGATCAGATATTAAGTTGTCCATCTAGAAATCAAGCAACAGAACGGCTGCGCAATTTCTTTATTGTGTCCTGATTTTACTAAGGATAAAGACATTTAAAACGCCTCTAAAATGGGTGTTTGAAGCACCTTTTGAATGTGCATATGGCACAGGCTTTACTTCTGAGGTTAATAATAGAACAAAAAAGTTATTTCCATCTTCTTCCTTAAGGAAAGCTGCGTAAACTGGTTGTTCTCTCATGCAGGACTTTCTGCTGTACCAATCCACTCTCCTCCATTAGAAAAGTCCTTCTGTCTGTGCTTCCTTTCCCCTGGTGGAAATTCCCCTGCCTCCCACTATATAAGTGTGATAATATCTAAATAAACACCAATTTTTTTATTATCTTCTTATATTCTTCTGTCCTTACCCAGGCTGTCACTATACCACAACAGGTATAGTATTAAGATAAAGAAGTAGAAGACTAACTATTTGTAGAAATCAGCACCCAGGCTGCATATTTTACAATATTATGCAAATACTTGAACTCTTGCATATGAGGTCACCTAGATGCAAGAATTGATTAAAAAAGTCATTCATGTGCAGAAGTGCCATGATTAGTGTCCCAGATTAACCCCTCTCACATGCAAAGTAATAACTAGTCACAGGCATTCAGCCTGGGTTATTAGAATTGTAATCACTATATAACTCTCCCTATTCTTATCAAATAAATGTACTTTTACACTTACTACTTGATTTGCATTTGACTACTCTTAGTTGTTTATCTCCACTGGATAGGTTAAGACTTAAGGTCATCTTATCAGTGGTAAGCTATCATAAATACAGCCTTTCCTGTTCTTGCCAAGCAAGCAACCCACCAAGAAGTAACCAGAAGGACTAGAAGGGCTTATTTTCACAACAGATACTATCTCCTGGGGAGGTTCAGCTTCTTGATGAGGATATTTGCCTTCCTAGGGCAGTTTGGACACTTGGCAATCATGATGGTACCAATAGGTTCTGTTGTAGAAGGGTTTAATTTAAAGCACCCTTGCTCACAAGATTGTAAGTCTTTTTCCTCTCAAGTGAGTCCCTGACAACAGGACACAAAGGCCAGAAAAGCAGCTCACAAAGGGCCAAAAAACAATTCCAAGACATAGGGAAAGAGCCCAAGACCAAGTACCAGGAATCCAAGATATAAAACAATGACTCTGATACTTGGCAACCCAAATATATTCCTCAAAAACAGGCTACAATACAGAAGGTTTCTAAGGCAACTGTCAGCATTTAAACTGTCTACATGTAAAATCCTCCATTTTAACAATTCCCAAAAAATATTTTTGTATTTTTATTATATATTTATTAGTTTTTTACCTTAAATAATTGTTAATAATGACAAAAGTTAAATTTGATTTTGATTTTCAAGTTTAAAGTGAAATTGTAAAAAATTAAGCCAAAATAAAATTTGAGATTATTGACAAAGAGGATGTTACATGTAGACAGTTTAAATGCTGGCAGTTGCTGTTTCTAATGGGATCTTCCTTCTGATTACAATAAACGCCAATCTAAACCCCTAAACCTTTTACCTGATTTCACATAGTTTATCATGGATAAAACTCATCATATTTCCTACCCTAGACCAGGTGAAGAAGATGTGTACCATCAGAGGTGTAGAAAGTTTACCACCAGTAAGACTTTGAGCAAGAAATGGGATTGGCTCACTGAAAGGCTCCAGAGGACAACCAGAGGCAAGAAGTTCCTAGGAAAGGAGTTCAAGAAACTGTTCTAAGACTGGTATTATCCTAAGGAAGGAAGCACACCTGCTGAAGTGATGGTCTATGGAGGGAATGCTAGGATGGTTCTAGGAAAAGTCTTGTAAGAATTTGCAGTGCTGCAGACAAAATAAAAAATTATGGACAAGGAATCACCTGATCTGGAGAATGACAAACCCATCCAGCTGGCATCTGGAATTGCCCCAGGAAATGTATTGATGTCTGAGGAACTAGAACGCCACAGGGTTGCTGTCAGTACTCCACAGTCTGGGATTAATTGGCGTACATAGGCTATCATTCCTAAGAAGGTCCTGAGTTCTCTATTATCTTTGGGGGCGCCATATTGCAGATGGCTTGAATCTTTTTTCCATTGGTCTTAATGGTATCCTTGGACACTATATGCCCCAGGAAGGGCAAATGTTTGCAATAGAATTGAAATTTTGATGGCTTAGCTAGAATTTTATATTGTGCCAGGGTGGCAAATACCGCCTCCAAGTCCTTGTAATGCTGCTCTACTGGTGGGCTGTAAAAATAACGTTGTCCAGGTAAACAAGTGTGTGCTTCCCAATGTGGGGAGCAAACAACTCATTTATGAACGTGATAAAGGTTGATGGTAGATTATTCATTCCAAAATTAAGAGCAATACACTCATATGATCTTTACTTAGTTTGGGAGGCAGTCTTTGATATATCATCCTATTTGATTTGGATTTGGTTCTATCCAGATGTCAATTCAACTTTGGATAATACAGTTGTGCCACCTAAAACATCAAATGTGTCATTGATTAGAGATAACATGTAGCAATCTCTTATGGTGACTTTGTTTGGCACCCTATAGTTGGTAACTAGTCTAAGCAAACCATCCTTTTTTGCTACAAAGAATATATCAGCCCCAAAGAGAGATTGTGATGGTCTGATGAGGCCTGTATCTAGGGTCTTCTTCAGATAGACACAGAGTGCATCATCTTTGTTTGAGGTGAGGCTGTAGATGAGATACACCTTAAGTACAGCTCCCTTCAGTTGTATGGAATGTTGTATGTGCCTTTTGTTTTTGGGAGGGAGTCCTGGTAAGGCCTCCTTGAAGATTTCTGGGTGTTGGGAGACTATGTCCTGGTCTTGTGGGGTAATAGAGTCCTGCTTATCTTTGAAGTGTATGACTTTGTATTACAAGAGTCTAAGTCAATTAAATTAAGGCTTTCTCTTCTCTTGGGTCTCTGTTTAAGTAAAAATATATGGTCCCTTAGGAGTTGGTCTACTGTGTTGGAATATATCTGATGGTTGATGCCTTTCAATTTGATGGTTGAAACCAAGGTGACCCAGTCTATGTGGGGGTTATTCATAATCTGAAACTAAGTTCTTAATCCACAAATTATCAGTAGCCAACTTGAACCTACTCACAAAGTTGCTATTGAAAATGTTATATTATGTGCCTGAGTCCAAGAGTGCTGAACCTGTGTAACTTTAAAAACAGAACAGGTAAGGCATCAGTTCATTGGTGTGTCTGGCAAGAGTGTAGAGTACCAGGTCTCCTGAAGGGATTTGAATCATTGGGTATTAGTCCAAGTCTTCAAGCTGATATCCAGTATTGGGAGAGAATGATGGTTGCTGGGGAAAGCTTGGCTTGCTTATTGCTCTCCCTGAGCTTTTCCTTCATCCTGTTTTCCTTGGGTGGTAGTAACTCTGAAATGAGTGTGACTGGACTGGACTGGTCATTGTTCCTGTTGTGGTGAGTGTTGAGCACCTGTGGCTTATGGTTGTTGTTGCTAGGCAGAGGACAGTTGGGTTGCCCCAAGGAATTAGGTTCCTTGGGTCTTTTTCTTTTTCCAGTCTGCGCTTTGTGGAGCGCGTTGGAGAGCTGTTCCACTTTCTCTGCTTCACGGTACAAAATTTACAGGTTGGTTGCTTGGTCCAGGTTGACATGTCTCATTACATGGGGCTTGAGCGTGTTATAGTCCATAAGGTGTGTGTCAGGGCTGTCAAAGGTCATCTTGGAGGGAGTGCACAAGCACAAATTACTGTAGGCTCTTTTCAAATCCTTCACTGTACCTGTTTGGGCCAGATTTTTGGCCTGGCAGATGATCATGAGTACTGTGTCTTTTATGAAAAATAAAGCAAGGAAATTCTTCTTAAAAGGTATCCCAGTCTTTTCATATGATCTTTATGCCGCTTGTCACACCATGTACCTGTAAATTATGTCAGTTGAATGGAGATTGCCACAATCCAGAAGTATGCTGGATATTCCATTTGTGTTGGTTTGTTTTGGACAGACTGGATGTATGCTATGACATTATCATCATTAGCCCATGAAAATGACTTCAAGACTACACTGAATTTTTGGGCCACATAAAAAGGCATGGTGCTTTTTTCTTTTGTTTGAGGCATGTAATAGGGAGCCTGGAAAAACCTTTGTGTGGACAGGGAGTTTAAGGGGGTACTGGTACTATCATAATTTGATAAATGTTGTGTCCTTCAGGGATTTTAGTTTCTGGTGCATAGGGTGTCCAATACAAGGGGGCACAGATATGATTCTTTTGTATAGTTTTTGACCTTGGCAAGTACAGACAACAAGATGGATTTTGAAAATAAAGATAGTATGAAAAACCTACCTGTTCTACCAATGTTGTAACTGTACTGTATTAGCAAGTTAAACAGAAAAAATATTTGAAAACTAGATCATGTCTTTGTTGGGTTATGGAAGATCATATAGTTTAATTGAATCCTTTAGGAGGAATATGATTGTGATTATTAATCAATTTAATTGAGAAGGGGGTGGCTTGATCTTGGTAAGGAGTGAGGTGCCAAATCAAGCTGCCACTAGGAGGAGATTGATGTTAGTTCTTGTTCCCTGTTTTGGTAATTCAAGTGACATCTGAATTTGGCTTTGAGTGATTAGGTAGTTAATTTGAGTGGTACATGGTCTCTTTTGTGAAAATTTGCCAGAGGTTGACCCTGATATTTTGACAGGAGTATGCTATAGAAATCTAGATGTGTTTTGGGGCTACCAAAGCCTATGTTGCTGGGAGCTCAATCATGGATGTCTTTGTATGCAGCAACATACTCTTCAATAGTCCCAGTCATCTTGAAGGTTCTGATTTCTGTCAGTATCATAGTTTCAGAGCCCTTGATGAGAAAATTTTCTTAGAAATGCCTTTTTAAATGCTTCCCAGTCCTTGTTCTGGTTGGGGTTCTTTTAAAACCAGCCACTCAAAATTGGGGTGGTGCATGTTACTTGAAGGGCAATTTTGTTTGCCCAGATTATTTTAGGGTAACTGAATTGTGTGGAATTATTCTGGGTACTTTGGATTCATAGATTGGTGCTTTCTTGGTGCAGCCATGCAAACATTCTGATCTCAGCTGAACAGAGGCGCTGGAATACAATGTTAGGTACCTCAGGGACAGCTTGATCTGGGAGCGGGTTCAGGGCTCTATGGGTGCTGAAGAAATTGTACTGTTTGCTGGGTACAAGGGAATTTTTGAAGAAAGTATGTCCCATGGGGATATCCTGTCCTTCATATATTCTCCAGCCAGTTAGGAGTGCCATTTTCTAGCTTTTTTCTTGGGAGGATCTTTTTAAGTTTGTTGTGTATATACTTCTGAGAAGTATAATAAACCATATAAATGTGAAGATTAAGAAGAGAATGATGCTTTATTTTATATGAATATAGGGTATTTTATAGTATCATTAGAAGACATATACTGTCCATGTACGTCATGGAGGTCATGGGGCTTATCTGAGTAATGTTTCTCTTGAGTCACAAGGCTTGTTCAAGTTGTGCTCCCTCTAGGATCCAGATTATGTGATCCCCGTAATAGATGGTTGACTGATAGTAGTGCCACCAATTTACTGGCCAGTTGGTGAGTTGTTCAGTGACCCATTTGGTGAGTTACTTGGAGTGTTGATTCCCCAAGAGAGATTAATCAAAGATATTGCAACATCTTCCCCTGGGGTGCTGGAAGGCAGAGCCTTGGGAATTTTCTTAAGCGTGTTGGGGATATGAGCTTGATATTGATCCAGTTTGGCGTTGGGAACAGGGAGTCTGTAGTTGCGCTGGGCTAGGCTGTTCTTGCCTTACATAGGCAAATTCAGTCATGGTGCATATTTCTTAGTTCAGTTTGGGCCCTGATTCCCTTGATGAGGTAGGTATTGTTGGGCTTAACTTCCATGATCATGCCTGGTCCATGTAGCCCTGGATCCAACTTATGCTGGTTGTGGTGAAAACCCAGATTTTGTCCCCAACTTGGAATCTTTCCTGTTGTAGGGGGATTGCTTCTCTCTTAACTCTTTTGTGTTCCATTTCCTCTTGGCCTTTTTTAACGTGTTGTACGTTGAGGTCACTGTAGTTTAGCACCTTTTTGGGCAGAGGTAACCGTGGTCCTGTGGTCTTACCAACTGTTGGGAATTTTGACCAAGCAACAATGCCAATTATGACAGAGCCCACAGATTGGGATTGCTACAACCAAATCCATAAATTAGTAATATAAAATACAGTGATGCCAATTATGGTGGAGCTTGAAGATATGAATTGCAGCTACCAAATAACATAAATTGATAGTATAAATCATATGCATATTAGGTCAGCAGTAGCCTGCTGACCTGAACCTTAAATTAGCCAATGATAAGCGCTGCCGCGGCACTTAAGTGATACATGATTTGCTGCCGCGCCACTTGGGAAATGACACAGGCGCCGCAGCACTGCCTAGCAACTTGATTAGGCGCCAAAGAGCCAAACTAATTTTACGTCAAGCGCCGCCTGGCAAATATTGCAGGCACCAAGGCACCACTTTACTTTTACATTGAGCGCCAAGGCGCTGGGTTCAATTCCCCATAATCTCAAATTCCCATATTTATCATATTAATAAGCATTAAGCTTGCAGTATGCCAGGAAAGTAGGAAGGGATCCTGAAGTAACTAGATTATTCCATGCCAGCAAGGATCACCTGTGCTGGGTGAAGATGAAGATATTCTATTGGTTGACGTGCAATAAGTGCCAAACCTAGATTAATAATTACCCAAATTAGGGGTGTGTTAGAATGTCCTAGAAGTCATTGCTAGCAGCCCAGGGATTAACCTTTGCAGAAGGTATAAGAAGAATGAATTACTCACAATAAAAAGAAGCTTTTAGTCTTGACTTGTCTGGAAATATCTTTAATCTGGTTAACCTTTATCCTAATCCTTAAGTGCTTCTGCGCAATCAGAAGCCATTGCTGGATAATAATCCTGGTTCCATTCAATCCTGGCTCTTCTGATACAATACTACTAACATCCTCACATATGACTTTATTTAAGCAAATGTTATGTGCCCTATAATCCCAAATAATTGTGGCGCTGTAATGCAAAAAGCGCAACACCAACAAGAGTGGGCTTTTTTCCATAGACAAATTCATAAGGACTTTTGCCCGTGTTACAGTTGACTTGTGTTCTACAGACCATGAGTGCTGTTGGCAGCATGTTAACCCAGGCCTTTGGATTTTTAGCAGATAACTTACTTAGGGCTTCCACTAGTGAGCTGTTTAGTCTTTCTACTTGTCCATTTGCTTGTGGGTGGTACAGGCTGGCTGTGATGTGTTTTATTCCGTTTTTGGCAAGTTAGATATTGGTGTCAATGGCCTTAAGTTCAGTGCCTCCATCTGTGATCAGGAGGCTGGGTTTCTGGACATGGCTATGATTTCCTTCCCAATAAATCATCTCAAATTGTTACCTTTGTGTTCTTTTGTAGCTTGTGTCCCAGGCTACTGGAAACATAGTTGATAGCTGTTATGATGTTCTTCTTGCCCTTTTTTCAGGCATTGGTTCCACAATATCCAATAATAATACTCAAAGGGTTGTGTGATAGATACAGGCACTACTGACTTGGGTGGTGCTTTGGTTTGGGTGTACTTTTCACAGACTTCACATTGTCCCAGTACCTCTCTAATATCATCTAGCATATTGGGCTACCAGTAGTGTGTCTTGAGATATTTGTGCAAGTTTATGCTACAGGTGTGTCCCAGGTCTCTGTGATATAAGAGGACTGTGTCAATCTTTTGTGTTGATGGGACGTAAGGTACGGTGTCACCATTTGGAAGTATTTGGCGCAGGATACCATATACATTTTTGAACATATGTTTGTTCTTAAAGACCTTCTCCTGGATGTACATTGGGGTTCAGGTGGGAAACCTTCCTGGAGATTCCCCATGATTAACATGGGTCAGTTGGGGTTGCCATCAGCGCAAAAAGGACATGTTTGCTGTATAGCCTTGACAGGGCATCTGCAGTAAGCATTTCCTTGTCTGGCTTGTATTTGATTTGCATGGGGTTTCTCTGTATGAGGCCCATCCATTTGGCTTGTCTTCTTGACAATTGCTGTTGTGTTTTGAAGAATATCAGCAACTTGTGGTCAGTGAGTACTTTGAACATTTGGGCCCCTTCCAGATAGCATTGCCATTTCATAAGTCAATGTATGATGGCTACCAACTCCTTATCATGTATAGGATATCTTTTTTTGCCGTTGGATAGTTTCCTTGGCTCATTTTCAGGGCCCACAATGCCCTTGACAATAAGCTGTCCTTTCTAGAGGCAAAAAACCCACAGCTTGGAAACCCCTACCAAGTATCTCCCAGAGCAAGAAAACCCCCCTTTCAACTAAAAAATAGCCTGGGATTTGAGAGGCACACAAGCCTCAAATCCCTGGCTTCAATTCCACTATCAAATTTGGGCCTCTTCAACTATCAGGAAATGGTACATTGGGAGCACAATTGTTTGATTGTGCAATTGGGTGCTTGATTGCTTGTGGGATATATAAATAGCTGTGGAATCTTGGCATGCTGCAGTTCAAGAAAGGTTCATGTTATACCAACCAATGAGCACCCACCCCCTGGCCCAAGTACGCAAATCCCAGTGAAAATTGTAAATTCAACTAAAATTGATGCCATCAGTTCCCTGGTGGCACAAAAGGCCACAAATTTACCAGTAAGTATAAGTAGTGAGGAGGAGAAGCCCTCCTCACTGTTGACACCTTAATAAAGCAAGTTTATGCCCAGAAGTCATTATCTTATTGGAGGAATTATCTATTTTTGCTCCAATTTAATTATTCTCTTTGCATCTATTTGGGAATCCACCACACAATATAATCTTGCCTACCCATATCCTCCTGGCTATACTCCTGCCATCACAGTCAATCCACCCTGCGCTCTTGACTTGGAGTATTATCACCCCCACTATCTGGATTTCCTGCCTACTATGAAGGAGATTCCTGCTGCTCCTCCTACCCAATGCGCCTCCTGCCCAGGACTTCAGCAAGTTGGGGGTTGTCTACATCACAGTATTGGGGATGGCCAACCAGGTTGTGCCACATACTGGGAGTTGGCGCCCCCTAGCCACTGCAGTCAACTACCTGGTCTGCATCAGGCCTATTGTGTACATGGCTTTCCAGGCCTGGCCTGCCTCTCCTATGGGAGCCCAACTGGACTTTGGTATAAGCTGTGTCACTCATATGCCACAGGGAGGAAGTCCTCTTCTGTGATTTGGATACAGAGTACTCCTCCTATGGCGTAGTCAGATGTGTTGATTTCTAACTCATAGATCCCCTTGCAATTCGGGTATTGGAGGATAGGGGCAGTGATCATACATTCTTTTAATTGGCAGAAGTGCTGGTCTTGCAGTGGCGTCTAGACAAACTTGGCTGTTTTGCCCGTAATGGCAGACAGGGGGCTGTTAGGGCACCCCAATCAGGGATGAACCTTCTTACGTAGGCTACCATTCTTAAGAAATGTGCAGAGTTTACTCTTATTTCTTGGGGCTGGCATTTCAGTTATGGTGTGTATCTTGTCTGGATCTGGTTTGATTCTGTCCTTGCTGATAATGTTATCAAGGAATGGAAGTTCAGCTTAAAAGAATTCACACTTCAATGATTTTGTGATTAGTTAGTTTTCTTCAAGGGTGCAAAGGACCAGGAGGACATCTTCCCAGTGCTGTTATAAGTTTGGGCTATAGATGATGATGTTGTCCAGGTAGATTATTGTTTTTTTTTCTGATGTGTTCTTTTAAGACCTTGTTTATGAAGGTCACAAATGTCAGGGATCCAGTCTTGAGCGGCTGGCCCGTCATTTTCAGGGGTAACTCAGGCCGGGTTTTTTGCAGGCAATGCCCACCACAAGAGGGGAGCTAAATTTAAAAGGTAGGAGGCAGACTTCCCCACCCAGGACCATGGGCTAGCAGCCAGGATTATAGTGTCAATCACCCCTGTGAGGGTGATGTACACAATCCCAGACAGCTTGCCAGAATGGTTGGTTGAAAAGTTGGGCGTAGAAGCAGGCATAGGTTTTGGGGTCACAGGTGGTTCCATGGAAAGGTTGTAAGCAGGGAGATATTTGAATTTCCCTCTGAACAACTTGGGTGTTGAAAATATCCATGGGCCTTGTTGGTTGTATCTATTTGCAGATTGTATGCAGGCCAAGGGATCAAGTTTGAGTATCTTTTCCGGGGTGTATTCCTTGTATTCAGACTTCAGAGGGTAGTCAGTAAAATGGACAGGTCCAAAGGGTACACCAGGAGGACAGAAAACAGCAGGTGGTGGGGAAGGCGGGCCAGGAGATCTCAAACTGAATTGGAAGACAGCAAATACAAAATAAGGCAATAGCTGTGTGAGCCAAAATAACATAACCTTTATTCAAAAATAGCAATAAGTCTGGAGCACAGGGTCCTTTGGTCTATATAGCACCCCACCTCCAAACTTAATATTTTCCATGGGGGGTTTATCAGGGCATTGGGAAGGCCAGGGCCAGGGGAACTGGGTACTTGGGTCCAAAGGGTGGCAAAATGGCACTTGGCCCGGGAGTTCTTTCATTGGTCAAAAATCTCAAATTGGCTACCTGATTAACTTGCTTTAGAGTTGTGGTCATGGGGTTGGGCCGCAGGCCTGTGCCTCTTTCTGGGGACAGCTCTTGATTGGCCACTGGTGTAGACTTCAAATTCATGAAGCTAATAGTTGCTGCTTCAGTACCTCTATTAGGCGCTGTGATTAGTCTTCCGTTTGGTGCAACAATTTCCTTGGTTTGGCCTGTTTCACTGCATGGGCCAACATTCTTGGTATCAGCTTGTGGGGGCTCAATCCCAGAAAAATGCGGGCAGGCGGTCCTGCAGTCCACAGGCCTGGCAGCCTGAAGGAATCCAGGGTCAGGGTTCAATTCCTGCTCCCGGGCCCGTGTTTCCAGAGAGAAAGAATTGTCAATCCTGACAACAAAGGTACTGGGGGCATTGGTCATCCCAAAATTGAGAACAACACATTCAAAGGATCCATATTTAGTTCTAAATGCGGTCTTTGGAATGTCTTCAGGCTTTATGCAAATTTGATGGTAGCCTGCTGTCAAATTGACTTTTGTGAAGATTTGGGACCCCCCAGGGCGTCAAAAAGGTTGTCAATCAGAGGCAGGGGATACCTGTTCTTAATTGTGACCTTGTTGAGCGCTCTGTAGTCTGTGATCAGGCAGAGGCAGCTGTCTTTCTTTGCCACAAAGAAGACAGCAGCGCCAAAAGGTGACTTTGATGGTTGTATGAGTCCTTTCTTGAGAGCTTCATTGAGGTAAGTTTTTAGGGCGTCATCTTCTTGTGGTGTGAGGAGGTAGATAGGTTGTGCCTTAGGTACACTCCCTTTTAGGTCAATATCATGTTGTATGCTGCGGTCTGGTGGTAAATCTGGTAGTGTCTCTTGGAATACAGATGGGAATTCACTGACTAGCTGGTCTCTAATGGGGGCCTGTTTGTGTTGAGTTTCCGTGTTTTTGAAGTAGATAACCCCGTAAGTACAAGTACTCCAATTGATTTTGCTAGGGTCAGTTTCTTCTCCTGTTTCCATGATTTTCATGAATATGTGGTCCCTCATGAGAGTGTCAAGGTGTGTTGGGTATACATGGTGATGGACTTCTCCTTGCTGTATGGTGAGGGTAGCACTGTCTCAGTCAATATGAGGTTTTGTCTTTCTCATCCAATCCAGGCCAAGTATAACATCATACTTGGGGATTGGTATGATGGAGCCACTGAGCGTAGTTTGTACGTCTCTAATTTGGGCGCAGAAAGATTTTGCCTCTTGTGTGACTGGTGTGCTTTGGTTGTCTGCCATGATGTCTCTCTTGATGTTGCTTTGGCCTGTAGGTAATTTCACAAGGTCGGCAAATTGCTTGTCAACAAGAGATTGAACTGCTCCAGTGTCAAATAGTGTGGTGCCCTAGTATCTGCAAAAACAGAAAGGATAAGTGGGGAGTTTATTTCCAGTTTGGGCGGCAAACAGTAAAGGATTGCTGGAGAGTACTTGGATCATGGTGATTGAATCCACATCCTGGTCCCTGTATGAGTCTTGTAAAGTGGGGGGGCAGCTTGCCTAAGCACTCCCCTGAGCTTTTCCCTCCTTGTTGGTATCTTTGGTGCTTGCCTGGTTGGCTTGGGCAGTACAGTTACCGGTTTGAGGATGGGTGTTGTTGGCTCAATTATTTTGCTTGTTTGGTTGAGGATCCTTCTTGGCTGTAGGGATCTCCTTGCGCTTGTTTGTTGTATGTGAGTTGTCAGACTTTTGAGCTGCATGCTTTCCTTCCAAGAATACATCTTCAATATTCTTGCAGCAAGTCATGTCAAACTGACGCCTAATGTGTGTGGGGAGGCCATTGTAGAAGCCCAACTGTGGTCCAGGTTCATCAAATTTGATGGTGTTGGGAGCACAGTTGCATAGCTTCTTGTATGCAGCAATGTATTCCTCAGTTGTTCCTGTCATTTTAAACGTTCTGAGTTTGGTTGTGATTACAACGTTGGAGTCCTTCATGGTGAAATTTTTGAGGAAGGCAGTTTTGAATACCTCCCAGTTTTTCTTCTGGTTGGGATGTTGTGCTAACCATTTGCTTACAAAGCGTGAGGCAGCCCCTGTGACGTGGAGGGCAATCTCACTGATCCAGAGTCTGCGGGGATAGTCCAATTGCTCAAATTTTCTCTGGGTACTGTTGATCCAGAGGGAAGCATTTTCCTGATATAGTCCTGCAAAAGCCCTAATTTCTGCTGAATGTAGGCGTTGGAATACAATGTTAGGTATTTCAGGTTGCTGTGGTTCTGTTGCAGCTGGGGCTGTGGGTAATAGTCTACGGGCTTTGAGAGTCTTGTACTGTTTGATGGGCACAAGGGCATTGTTGTAGATGATGAGGCCTGCAGGGATGTCTTGTCCTTCTTTGTAGTTTCTCCAGCTGTTAGGGAGTACCGTTTCTTGGGTCTTTTTCTTAGGAGGAATTTTTCCTTTGAGTTGGGTAGGTATGGATAACCTATTTGTGCTACCACTGTCGTGTATATACTTCTGAGAAGTATAATAAACAAGATAGAGGGGAAGATTAAGAAGAGAATGATACTTTATTTGATATGAATATAGGGTATTATATAGTATCATGAGAAGCCAATACTGTCCATGTACGTCATGGAGGTCATGGGGCTTATTTGAGTAATGTTCCTCTTGAGTCACAAGGCTTGTTCAAGTTGTGTTCCCTTTAGGATCCAGATTATGTGATCCCTGTAATAGATGGTTGACTGATAGTAGTGCCACCCATTTACTGGCCAGTTGGTGAGTTGTTCAGTGACCCATTTGGTGAGTTACTTGGAGTGTTGATTCCCCAAGAGGGAGTAATCAAAGATGTTGCAACAAGGTGTATAGTTGTTGATAACCTACCTGTACTATCACTGTTGAGTATATAAGTCTGGAAAGTATATGAAACAAAATAAAAGTAAGAACTGAGCAGCAAATTATAATTTATTTGATATGTAAGAAGAGTATTATACAGTATTGTGGCAAGGCACATATGTCTCTTAACAGTATGGGCTTGTTCCAGTTATTGGACTATTAGGATTAGAAATGCTTGTCCCAACTATGTTCTGTGTAAGATTCAGACTGTCTCACCCTAGACAGCCCTTGGATTGTGGTGTTGGTGCCACCAAATATTCAGAAGCTGGATATTGCTTGGGGATCTGTTTTCATGGGAAGAATTAATTGCAGATGTTGCGACATCAGCTCAGAATAAAATTAACTGAGCTCAAAACAAGACGGAGTTGGATCTAAATATATTGTCAATTGGAATAAAGCTATCAAATTTCAATCCCACTCTGAGCGCAGTTGATTCTTTTCTGAGCTGGGGGGTTAATTTAGGATGACTTAAGTTTGGTTATCCTCACAGCCATAGAAGCTACTGTGAAATTTTATGGCACAATTTCTTTGTATATCTTGATAGCTTTAGAGGCTACTGTACCCGGTTTTCTTACCCCCAATACCGCTACTATTTCTAAAGATCCTAAAAAAGTTAGAGCATAGATGGCAATCACAGTATTAGCATGATTGGTTAGTTTTTATTAAGGAACTTCAATTTTGATAAGGTCACAAAACTTTATGTTGATGCTGTGGTCTATTTATTAGATTGCGCATTTTAGTATATTATGCCTGTACTCTTATGCAACCACTTATGAAATCTGTGCCTGCTTACTTTTCAAGATATACTTAATAAAAGATACGGGAAGAGTAACAGAGGTTTACCCATCCTTTTCTAAAAAGTCTTCAGAGGGATGATACTTTCTTGACAGTGTTGCAACTGAACTGATTATAGTTCAGTATTTGAAGGGGGAGACAACAGTCGAAAGGGAATGGTCAGAGATTTAGAGGTAAGATAATATCTTTATTGAGAAATGGAAGTTATTATGATGTAAAGGGCAGACACAGGGCCACAAGGAGGTGGCACAATCCAAATGGAGTTTGAGCTTTGAATAACTTATTGAGGGTGTTTATCTGGTATTGGCTTTGCTTTTTATAAGGAAGAATTGTCCTGCATTTTGCATTCAAGGCGGAAGTGGAATGTTGTTAGATACATCTTGGGAAAACTCATTGAGCACCCCTGTGTATCGTAAGATATGTTATCAGATGAGGTGTTGCTCTCATTTGTCGCCACAGCTTTGAAAACTGCTGTAAAATATTTGAGCTTAATGTACAGAGATTCAGAAATATACATGCTGATTTTTGAAGGCAAGGGCTTAACCCAGCCTACATGCTGGGTTAGAAGGTTAAGCTTTGATTCTTTAAGATTGTCAACCAAACAGAACTGAAAGGATCTTTTTACATGTTCAAGGCATACGTATGATCGGATAACTTGCCTTAATGTGATCGATGTTTGTACAGAAAAAGTGTCGAGTAAAGCCGATTAGCTTTATAACGATGTACATGGATTTAATTTAAATTGTTTTATTACTAGATTAGTGTTTAAAAATACCTTCAAATGATTTAACTTAGTGGGATGGAACAGCTTGGCCAAGCAAACAGAAAATAGTTCAAAGATTAATAGTGTATATAGAAAGTCTAATTCTAATCGATCGAGATTGGTTGAAGTTCGGTGCATTGAACGGCTAAAGGTTAGACAGCATCAGAAGATTCTGTGCTACGCCTCAAGTTCTTGTCGAGAAAGTTTGATATTCCCAAAGCCAAATCTAAAAGTGTTAGAGGGGCGCAAGAAGTCAAAGATACCATTGATAAATGGAGTCAGATACAGATTATCTCGCTCGTAGGGCGAAGGAGCCTCGATTAATCCATTGGTTTCAAAATCAGGTAGGGTTTTTGGAATGGTTTGAGAAAAGCGGGGTTT
The DNA here is from genome assembly GCA_014839935.2 of Entomophthora muscae. Taxonomy (NCBI): domain Eukaryota; kingdom Fungi; phylum Entomophthoromycota; class Entomophthoromycetes; order Entomophthorales; family Entomophthoraceae; genus Entomophthora; species Entomophthora muscae. Next base: position 5,873 of record QTSX02003883.1, on the reverse strand, counting down.
GAGGCGTCTCAGAAGATAATAGAGGCAGTAAAATAGGTTCATCCCATCCAGGGATGAAAATGTAGTGGAAGAGTGGGGGCGAAGCCATATTTGTGTGCGAAGCAATGAACACAGGTTGTCGTCGCTGACAACGACACCTTCTAGGATTCTCAGGAAGACTTCAATTAGCTTCACACTTTTGACGAGCAGGTGAGTGGCACCTACTCCCGAAGGACTAAAGAAGCTACCATAGTTTGGTGAGTCGCTATGGAGGGCTTGGGTCGGCTGCAGTCTATTTAAGGTTAAGGCATTTCTTAAGGGTACCTAGTGGCTTGGGGAAAAAGTAAAGGGGTTGATTCTTTTTTGCGAATCTGTAAAAGCAATGAGCTTTGTGAGTCGCAAACTTGGCTAATAAAGGCAACGAGTGGAAATAGAATGCTTGTATCAAGCAATGTATCCCTTTGGTAGCCGAATACCTTATTAAAGGAAGAAGGATACTCGACCACTATTGTGTATATGTACCCAAGAGCGCATTCTCCAAGATCGCAGAGCTGATATCAGCGAAATCAATTTACATACATACCTCTTCAAGCGTAACATTGTTATCAATGGCCCACTCTAGTAAAGCACCGAGGCAGTGTACCGAATCCTTGGGTTCACCTTTAACGAGCAAAAGAAAAACTTTCGGCGACACCACTATCCGTGTAAGCAATGAAATGACCGAGATCTTGGCTTGGAGCATCAGACGGTCGTTACTCAGGACTTTGAGTATGTCGGCATCTTCGAGCAGGCAAGTAAACCAGCTGAGACAGGGTAGCGGGCATTCTGTGGCCAGCAGCTTAAGGAATTCTAAAATACTAGACACAACAAACAGCGGAGGCGTGCGAGGGCCTTCTTGAGCAGGGGCTATCCCTGGCCTATCAGGAATCTGTGACGCCAACTCTATGGGCAATACGCCCTTCTCCTTTTCAGGAGTATTGGCCTTGCTGAGAATTTTGCACAGTGGAAATAAAATTCCATTGATCAAACCTGCTTTTTAGTGAAATCCATTAGAATCCTTACTTCGCTGCCCAATAAGCGTATCGCCAAACAGAGTGGGGAGAGTATTTGAAGCAGAAACTATGATATCCAGTAAGAAGGTGACATCTTTAAACTATAAAAGTCAGCATTTAACTAGAAGTTCTTGTACCCGACCAAGCCCATCTAACCAAAGTAAACATTCACCAAAACTTTTTAGGAATTTGATTTTGTCCTGCTGAAACTGTGCATGGAGCTGAGGTGGCAGATGACGCAGACGGTATCCCGGGTAGTTAGATAACAAAACAAGATTATCTCGAAGTTCAACCAGCGTCGCTTGATACTTAAGTTGGTCAGTTGTCAAAGCCGTCTTTTGACACATCCTATTGTATCCATCTGATTGTTCTCCGGGCAGGAACAAAAGCTGCAGCGTCTCATGCAGGCATTCCAGGACTGGCTTATTAGACCCATCATCAGAGGCTATCCTTTGTAATAGCTCCACTTTCCAGGTAGGCTGCCTGGAGTAAAGTGGGTTGGGTATTCCAGAGCGAGGCAGTTGAAGCGAAAGGCTTGGAGCTTTATGTTTGATCTTTTCCCAATGACTAATTGCTTCAAACAGAAATGTGACTGTGGGATAAAGCTCTAAGGTTTGAAACAGATTGGCAGGTGGCTTTGAAAGCTTGCTTAATCGAGCTGAGACTGAGGGTTTTATTTTGACTACGAAAGTAAGAAAAGTTTTATTTTGAAAAGTTTGCTCGGAAATACCAGATTAAAAATATTCAAACCACAAATCCAATAGCTAGAAGAAATATTGAAACCATACCTTTGACAAATTTTTCTTTTGTAACTGCAGGGATTTGTGAGGGGCTAGAGGACCCGAACTTTGTGTTATTAAAATACAGAAGAAAATGAAGAATACCCGAGAAGCTTCCTTCTCCGATGAGGCAGCTTTGAAAGGCTGATGCCGTGTGCTAGAGCTGCCAGGTTCGCGGCTAATATACATATCTTTCCCTCCAAAGTTCTAAAGAGCGAACGGTTAAACGTTTCTGCCTTGTAAAATATCATCGCCAAGTACCTCCATATTATCGGGTTTTGTCTCTTTATGAATAAATCTATTTGGTGGGTCAGGTCTGAACTCCCTTCGCATTTCGGTCTGCTTTAGCCTCTGGGAAAAAGCTCTATCAAATGAAGAAGTTGGGTGTGGTGCTTGAGTGCTGGTAATTATTGGATTGGAAGGGGGGATAAAACTCTGAAAGGGCTCAGAAACAGGTGGTGGTAAGTGTTGCTGGGATTGGTCAGAAGCGGTAGTCTGACTCAATAGGATATTGATAAACTCCTCACAGTCGGTCTCACCAAATTCTTTATCAATGTCCATCACGAATAAAATATTCCCTCTTTAACTTGATATATTGTTAACATGCAAGTGAATAAAACTTGAAGGGCTATTTTTAGGAGACCTGCTTTGAGATTATAAAATTCAAATACCAAGGATAAATAATCTCTATAATATACCAAGTATATACAGCTCCAAGTCGACTCCAAATTTTGTTCAACAAGTTTAAATACTTTTGAGGCTGAGTGACACTTGAGAAAGCTTGCTTGTCTAAGGCTGCTTCGGCCAAGCTCTAGCTGGCTTCTAGCTTTGGGCCGCTACAGCCAAAGCAAAAAATAATATATTTAAATAGAGTAAAATAAATATTTGATGGGTAACCCAGAGCTAGAATCTGGCTGTCTGCCCGAAGCTTGGCTGAAGCAGGCCTAGGGCCGCCATAGCCAAAGTGGTAATTTCATAACATTAAAATGGGTTTAAACTTTGACAAATGTGGTCTAGAGTTGGACTTTTGCCAAAGCAGCTCTACTCACAACTCTGGCTGCATTTTCTTCTTAAATGTGTCTTTCAACCACAATAAACCCGTGTCCACCTTAAAAAAACTCCTTATCAATAAACTTAAGCTTATGATTTATACTGAACCCACTCATTCCAGAAAGTGAAGCTAGGATATGGCTATAATCTTCCACGACAAAAAGGTTAGCTTTCAGAATCAAGGTTACAATTCCCAAACTGGGTTAAATATCCAATCAGTCTAAAAAAATTACAGCTTGTAAAAATCTCCAAAATAATATGAAAGGTATTAAGAATCTAAAAGGTTGCCCTGTCCAAGGAAAGAAGTAAAGTTGGCTTTAATGATATATCATTCAATGATTTTTTTTAGATTTTTAGCCTAGGATTACTTATCATCTGCTTACTTTAAAAAGGCTTATTTAAACATATTTTTTATCAATCTCAATTTTATCATACAAAAATAGTCCAAGCATAAATAAGAGCTTATAAATCTAAATAAGTGGGGTATTACTGTTCAGTTTAGCGAAATAAAAATAATAGCTTAAAAACTTAAAGTTTGATTTCATAAATTTTATAAAAATATAAAGCAGATCTGTAGCTTTAAATGTGCATTAAGCATTGATATTGGCTTAGTATTTCTAGAGATATCTTGTTCTTATTTTTTAATATGTACTAAGAGTGAATTTAGATGATCAAATTGAGTCTGGAGCTTTTATCATACATTGAGCCCTGTTGGGAGAAACCCTCTTACAGCAAATACACCAGTAATAATAAAACTCCTCTCTCAGTTAAGCATCTTTGACTGCAACAGAATGCAAAAAATGAGTTGATTCTGGGTTTTCTAAAGACTCTTTGAAAATCCTGCCACCGCTAAAACACCCTGGGATCTTGATATGGATAAAGAAACCAAATTCTCTGAATCAACTTCACTAGCAAATAAAATTTTGAAAGAGGCTGGTCTAAAATCCCTGTCCCAAATTTGGAAGCCTACTTGGGTTATCAATATCATCTTTTTGACCATAATAAAATTTATCTTGATAACTCACACACACATTTTGAGCAATCCTAAAAGGTATTAAAGAAAAAGACCTTTCAAACCAAACTTAAACTGTACCTACAAATGAATGATATAGCTATTTAGTTTACTCTTATTGCCCCAATTAGCATACAGAGTGCCAGTCTTTCTCACATTAATTCATATATTAGTTCTTTCAAAGATCTGGTTCTAATAAATAAAAATATTGATACTCACACTTTGATGAACCACATTTAAAGCAGGGCTGCAGATGTGGGCTGATGCTGTCCAAGTGAAGGTTGGTTGCCCAAGAGAAGTGAATGTTGGTTGTTTTGTTTGTTTTCCAGATCCAATGATGGGTACTTTCTCAAAAAAAGGCTGATATTTATTTTTTATTTTTTAAGTGCTGATGTAGAGACATCTATTGGTACTATGCAAGAGTAAATATGAGCCTTGAGATGAATATGTCATATGGTATTGAAATCCTAAGACAAATTGGAGCTATAATACAGTTAAGTGCACAACTATAATGACTGAAGCTTCTCTGTCCATGTTTTATGGGTAGCTTTAAAGGGGATACTTATTGTTACTGTTCAATCATAGAGTGCCTAAAAACATCATTAGAATAGCTATTTAAGGAATTAGTTGCTGAAATTAATAATTTGAGGTGTTTAAAAAGTAAAGTTGATCACTTTATTTTTAAAAGATCAAGCTAACTTCTTGGGTAAATACAAAGAGACAAGAATACTATGTGGTATTAAGCTTCTGGCAGGCATAGTTGAGAGAATACCACTATTGTCTAGATACTATAAAGAAATAGCAACATACTAGACAATTTTTATATATTTTACAGTGCCTTGGGAAAATGTTGAAAGTATCCTGAACTTTCTTCTGAGATAGTTTACTACAAAAGTAAAATAAGTACATAACCTGAAAAAACATTTTCAAGAAATTTTTCTACAAAAGCAAAATGTTAGGGTCTCAAATTTGAAGCCTGGAGCGGGGTTCAAACCCCCGCTCTTGGCCACCAAGCAAAAGCAAGGGCGGCTGAGAAAGCCCATTGGGGGATTCAAACCCCCAACCACCCACCAGGGCAGGTGAGGGCCGCTTCAAACTGCCCTGGCCTATTTGGGAAGCTCAAAGCAACCTGAAGCCAGGTCCTGTCCTGGGGCCAGCTTTAATGCTGGCCCGGAGGAGCTTGCAGCTCCCAGCGGCATTGGAGCACCAAGCCCCAATGCCTAAAATGGGCTGGGTGCATCCAATGTCACCCTCAATCAGATATGCTGCAGAATTCACCCAGAAGATCTGAAATTTTCCAGATTTCTGCTGCTGCATCTGCAGCACCCCATACTGTTGTTTCCCTCACCCCCAATCAATCAAATTGCACAGATGTGCTAGTCAGCCATCTTGCAGCCACTGAGGATGCTGTAGATGCAACCAATAAATTGGTTGATAACAGCACCTCAGTTAAGCTGCAAGACTCAGAAATTCTTGCAGTCAATAACCAAGTAGAATTTCAGGCTGAAGATGTCAACCAATTATCCACCAGCCACCAACAGAGTTCCCCTGCCCAGACCAAGCCACCCAAATTCCAATCCACACTTCCCAAGCCACTTTTCACTGCTTCCCAGAAGCCAGTACCTAAGAGTTGGGACTCAAAAAGCCCTCAAGGATTAAGCAGTAGTATATTCCAAGGTAGACCAGACAAATGGTATAAAACCCACTTTCCCCCACTTAAATCAAGTGCAGACAACGTCAAATAAAGTGAATTAATCTTTCAGTTTTGTTTGCTTTATTAGGATTTCAATTTATACACCACTTGAGCAGAAGTCAAACCTGAAGACTAGAGTACCACCCTAGACCTACCCCTATAGACTACCAGCCAGGTCCAGATCCTGGAATGGCTGGCATTCCCTATGACACCCCTGCTCCTCCTATCCCACAGCCCTATGACCACAGTAGAGCTGGGATGATCATCCTGACCATTCTCAGTCTAGCCAAAGTTGTCATTCCCAACCT
>QTSX02003882.1:0-60069 GCA_014839935.2 Entomophthora muscae | reverse complement strand
CAGTAGTGGAAATGTCTAGCTGTCTCTGCGGCAGTGCAGTGGGTGGTGGTAGGGAGAAAATAGGACATTTTAGTGAATCTATCTACCATGACTAGGATTGCATTGAAAAAATTAGAAGGGGGCAGTTTGACAATATAATCCATTGAAACGGACTGCCAGGGCCCCGCGGGTATGTCTAGCAGTCTTAGCAGGCCTTCAGGTTTGGATCTACGGGTTTTGGTTCTTCAACATGTCTCACAGCCTTTGATGTAGGCGGCCACGTCTTTGTCCAGTTGGGGCCAAGAATAATTCTTCTTAATTCCTTGGATTGTCTTGAGTCTACCAGGGTGGCCGGCCATCTCTGAGTCGTGATAGTCAATGAGTACTTTGGTAGTTGTTTCACCTTCTGGTACATAGATCCGGTTGTGTAATAGCAGGGTGGATCCTTTCAGCGAGAATCCTTTCTTGTGGTGGCGGCTTTCTGGGTCTGAGGTCAAGTTGGCAATGAGTTCTGCAATAATTGTCTAATTTCTGCGCCTCAATTATGTCAGGCTTACGGGCCATGATCTTCATGAACATCAGTTGGATGCCTAGGCTGGCAGGGTCGAGGTGTACATGGGTGTTGTGGTCCTTGGTATCAGCTGTGGTGGGAATCATATCTGCTCTTCTGCTCAGTGAGTCAGGTACTATGTTGACTTTCTTGGGATTGTAGTTGATTGTCAGGGTGTAGTCAGCCAGTTCTAGAGCCCATCTGACCTGTCTCTGGTTCAACTGTCTGGGTTTAAAGAAGTAAACCAAGTTCTTGTGGCCAGTTAGGAATTTTACTGGGAATTCAGCGCCACATAGGTACCAGTGCCAATGTTTCAAGGTCTTCATTATTGAAAGCATCTCCTTGTTGTAGATTGGGTAGTTTCCTTTGGCAGGCAGCATCTTCTTGGAGTAATATGCTACAGGATGTAGCATACTATCCCCTCCATCCTGAAGAAGGACCCCTTCCACTGCAAAGTTGGACGTGTTGGTTTCCAGTACAAATGGCTTGGAGGGATCTGGCATGGCCAGGACGGGGGCAGAGGTGAAGTCAAGTTTCAAGGTGTCAAAGGCGGTGGTACACTCCAGAGTCCAGGTAAAAGTGACCTTGTCAGAGCAAAGGCAAGTTAGAGGGAGAGTAATGTGAGAATTTTTTTATGAAATCTCTGCAATAATTTTCCAGGCCCAAGAAACTTCTCACATCCTTCCTGCTTTTGGGCACTGGCCAAGACGTTATTGCTTCTACTTTTTCTTGTGCCATGGCAAAGCCGCCAGTCTTCACTATGTATCCCAGGAATTCAACCTCAGATTGAAAGAATTCATACTTCTTGAGCTTAGTGTGTAAATTGGCTTGGGAGAGTTTCTCCAATATGAGGTCCAGGTGACACAGGTGCTCCTTGTGAGACTTGATGTAGAGAGGATGTTGTCCAGATATGCCACACAGAAGCTGTCAGGCACCCACCTGCTAGGAAGTAATCTCCCCAGGTGGTGAATGATTGCAGAAGGATTTAATCCCGTGACCAGAGATCCCACAGGCAAGGAGATCATCCCTAAATGTGTCAGTAATAACAATTTGGATGCTCTTAAATCTCAAAGTACGGAACCAGAGTCAAACCCTGGACAAAACCCTTTGCAGACCGCCAGACTCATAGGCTAGGAACACAATAACCCACTACTAATTGATGAAGTTGCTGCCAGCCCGCCAGGACCCAAACCCTTAGCTGTCCCACAGGATTCTGCAAACAAACTACCAGTGCAGGATGCTGGGAATTTCCCCAAGGTACCAACGCCTGACATCAGCGGTTTGCCTGGTGAATTAGACAAATCTCTCCCTGAGAATTATTCCAAGCCCTCCCAAAGTCCCAGGGAAGGCACTGAACCCAAAGAGGCACCCAACACTTGAATCAATAAACAGAAGGGTTCTAAGTCTTTTCACACCAAAGCGGCCAGTGGCAAACCGCCAGTGCCAAGCGCCACACTGCCATCTGAGACACCAGATACCAACCCGCCCAAGCCCAGAAAAACTAACCAGGAAGTGAAGCCTGGCAGTGTGGGATAAATACCTGCCAGGCCAAGACCAAAACCCCATTTTCATTTTTAAATAAAGGTTACAAGATATTAGTTTCCCCAATTATTGCCGTATTTTATCCTTGTAATCTGCCAGTTAATTCAAAGATCATCTGACCCCCCTGCCAACCTGCCAGCTACGTACCGCCCGCCAGGTGCTCCCTTTGGTCCCGTCCACTTCACAGAGTACCCCTTAAAGCCCGAGTACTGAGACTACACCACCAACAATATACTAGCACAGGACCCCTTGGTCAGAACTACTGAGAGAACCAGATACGACCAAGAAGGCCCTTGGTACATTACCAAGCCCCGCCTGTTCAGAGATAAATAAAACTTCCTTCCTGCCTACCAAATAGACATGGAGCCACCTGTCACCCCCAAACCAATGCCCACCTCCGCCGCTGAGCTCCCACTGGACCATACCAACAAGATTTTTGGAATTGTATATATAACTCTCACAGGAGTAATAGATATTATTGTCCCTGCCACCAGTCTGTGGTTGTGGCTGGGCAAGTCAATGTCCCACCTCATTAAGTTAGCACCAATCCTTTGGTGGGCCCTGCCCACCCAGCACGCAACCTGCCAGTTCCCAGATGCTAGCAAGCCGGCCAGTCAGGGTTGGTTCCCTGACAAAATGAAACAATTCTCAAAAGAGTCAATACCGGCCTAGAAGGGGGTTAAAACGCCCCAAGAAGAAGTACACTCTCCAATAACACAATAAAAAGGCTAAAGCCAAGGGACAGAAGACTTGGGGCTTGGTGACCGGGGTGGTGGAACCATAGACCTTGGTTTCTTCTCAAATAGGTAGATTGCTTGATAGAGGAGTTGCGGTATACCAGACTCCAGGGATCACACGTTGCCAGGAACTGTCAAGAAATTGGGACTCTGGTGTTGTTCCCAAATCCGCACGTGAACCCATAGAAGCGCTGATAAACACTGTTGTTGTTAGGACTATCCAGAATAACCATTTATACCCAAGAGACTCCATAAGAGGAGTCTTAAGTAATTTCATGGTTTGGAATTTAGAGGCTTAAGTCAGAATAAAAGATAAACAAAAAATCCACTTGGGTGAATGTAGACTTCATTTATTGAACAAGTAATAGACCTTAACTTATCAGTCTTATGTAGCATGGTAGCAAAATGATGCACTGGAGGAAACATAAAGGAGATCAAACACATGGAGAAGAAGTTGGAGAATCTGGAGATCCTGGGGAGTTTGGTATTAAAAATAGAATTATTTGACTTATTGGTGCCATTATACTGACCTCAGAGTTGTTTAAAACAATATTTGATTTAAATTTACCAACCAAAAGAACAGGCAAAAGCAGGAGATAACCAACTTTCCCCAGTCAAAACTGGGGAAGGAGAGCAGGGACTAGCAACAGAACCGGTGGCCAACAGGCAAGCCATAAACAAGTCAAGGTCAAAACCGTTGTCAACATCATTGGAATGCTTAAAAGTATCTCTCAAAAGGGTCATTGTAACCGCTGATTGGCTGGAATTGCTAATGGAAGGTAACAATTGGTTTTTAGCTAGAATAAAGGTTTCTTTCAATTGACAGTTGACACAGACAGGGGAAGACCCAGGTTTAAATCCCATTGTTGAATTTCCTTTACCTGGAGCTATATTGGAGCCATACCATTCAGGTAAAAAATAACAGTTGCTACTAACTAACCCAATAACTTTAGGAGACCCAATTAACCCCAAAGAAGGGGGTATTTCTACTAATGTACCAAGAGGTAAATTATTGTCAGTAAGGTCTGGAAGAGCATTTCTGACAGAAGCGGTCAAGGTATTCCCCTAGGAGGGTGTTAATTATCCTTTGGAAGGTACTGGGGTGTTGCAGAGGCCAAAGGGCATCACCAGGTACTTGTACAATCCATATTGGGTTTTGAAGGCAGTCTTTTACTCATCTTCATCCTTGATTTGGATTTGGTTGAACACATCTCAGAGGTCAAGTTTTGAGTACACCTGGGCTCCAGTCAGTACATCACAGAGGTTGTTGGCATTGGGGATGGGGTAGCAGTTCTTCACCGTGATGTTGTTCAGTTTTTGGTAATTCATGATGTTGAAACTGCAGGCTCAACCCGCCAGCAAGGTTCCAACCAAGCAAGTTTGTGACCTGCAATCCAATTATCTGGTCACCCAAAGCCAGACTAGGAAGTCAACTCAAATTACCAAATCCAACAACATGAACAGATGATGATCCTTCACGGTGGATACCTCAATTTGGCGCTTGACTCATTATCCAGATCAAGCCACCCCCCTTCTCCCATCCAGCCGTGTGATCACCAATCTTGTTCCTACTACCCTTGATTCACATGAACTATATAATCACTATCTCTCAATAAAGATTATTATCTATCTTCTAAATATTTTTCCCTGTGTAACTCTGCTAAAACAGCACAGTTACAATAACACATAAACACATACTGCCATCTTTTTTTTCCTACAAACAGCATGGGAGATGAGCAGGGGGCCTTTGACACTCGGATGAAACCCTTTTTTATCATATATTACATGTATTCTTTCAAGGCTACTTGTTTTCAGTGGTTGCAGCTGTAGATGGGGCTGTGGTGAGGTTGGGTTCCCAGTGTCAGGTCTATGGTGTGGTCGTATATTGAATGGCTGGGTAGTTTTGTGGCTTCTTCTTCACTAAACAAATGGTCCCATTTCTGTAGGGGAGTAGGTAGTATTCTGACACTAGGCTCTATATTTATGGTTAAGAGTTTGTTGGTAGGGGTTTAGCCATGGCTCATGCAAAAAGAGACGGTGTTGCAAGATTTAGGTTGGCCCAATGTGGTGGTTTGTTTGTGATAGTTCAGGATCAGGCCATGTTTGTCAGACCAGGAGTTGCCCAGTATAAGGGGGTGGGGTAGTCTGGGTAAGAGGATCAGGGACAACGGGTACACATTATGTCCAATTTTCAATGGGAGTTTTTGTTGATACTCATAGACAGTGTCTAGAGAGTTGTTTCCCATGACTACTTGTAGGCTACACTATGAAGCTGTCATGCCTAGTTCCTTTGCCAGACCAGTGTCAATGAAGCTTTTATCAGCTCCTGTATCAAGAAAAGCTTTGATCTGGCGCTTGTTTCCCAATAGTTCTATGGTCAATTGGATGAATTTTTAAGACTGGGAAGAAGTGTTTATTTGCACCAGTGAGATTGGGGCAGTGTTCTTCTTAGAGCAGGCTCTGGTCAAGTGGCCTGCCTTGTGGCAGTGGAAACAGAGCCCTTTACAATAGTGTTGTTGGAGCTCTTTGGGTGTCATTCATGTTCTGTTGGGGGTTGGTGCTCAGGTTTGGCAGGTCTGGGAGGGTCCAGTATTCTCTTGTTTCATGCTAAGGCCCTTGCACAGGGGAACCAGATTGTCTAGGCTGAGGGTGGGCGGATGGTGCTTCAATAAGACCTTCATTGCTAGGCTGACTCCCTTTTGGAAGATGATGGCTACCAGTTTGTCTTCCAGTTGGGTGTGAGCCTTTAGTTTGAGGAATTTGTCAATGTAAGCTTGGATGGGACAAGCGCTCTGCCAGATTTCCAACAAGGAGTTCAGGGTGTAGTATCTGGTGTTGCGGTCTTCTCCTGTGGCCATCAGTTTGGCTTCAAACTTGGCATGATCTAGGAAAAATTCCACGTGTTTGGTGGTGGCTTTGCCAAACCAATCTAGGGTGTCTCCTGATAGCATGGCAGCTACTTCCAGAACCTTTTCAGTGTCACTTGAATAGGATGGGGCATTTGCTTGAAAATGTAGTCAGAGCACTGACATGGCGCGGCAGGCCTCTTCAAGAGTGAGTTTTCCCATCTGGGGCATCTCCACTTTGGTGAGAGATTGGTTAACTATCACATTATGAACCTGAGAGGAGGGTCCTTTGGCAGTTTTGGCAGCGGGGTTGGAGTTCTTGGGGTTGTCTGGGGTCACTTTTGTATTCTTCCACGCGGAAGAGATAAGGTTCTTGGTCATCATAAATGTGTAATAAGTGATTATCATTACAAAAAACATACAAGATGCCCCAAGAATAATCAACATCTTGGGGCTCAGGGTACCAGGTTTAAAATAGACTGTCATAATGTCAGAGAACCAACCCTGATTGGCTATCTTGCTAGCTTCTGGGGACTGGCGGGTTGCGGACTGGGTGGGCAGGGCCCACCAAAGGATTGGTACTAATTTAATGAGGAGGGACATTGACTTGCCCAGCCACAACCACAGACCAGCAGCCGGAGCAATAGTATCTATTACTCCTGTGAGAGTTATATATACAATTCCAAAAAGCTTGTTGGTATGGTACAGTGGGAGCTTGGCTGCGGAGACAGGCATTGGTTTGGGGGTGACAGGTGGCTCCATGTCTATTTGGTAGGCAGGAAGGAAGTTTTATTTATCTCTGAACAGGCGGGGCTTGGTAATGTACCAAGGGCCTTCTTGGTTGTATCTGGTTCTCTCAGTAGTTCTGACCAAGAGGTCCCGGGCTAGTATGTTGTTGGCAGTGGAGTCCCTGTACTTGGGCTTTAAGGGGTACTCTGTGAAGTGGACGGGACCAAAGGGAGCACCTGGCAGGCGGTACGTAGCTGGCGGGTTGGCAGGGGGGTCAGATAATCTTTGAGTTAACTGGAAGATGACAAGGATAAAATACAGAAGTAATTGGGGGAACCAATATCTCATAACCTTTATTTAAAAATGACAATGGGGGGTTAGTCTTGGCCTGGCAGGTATTTATCTCACACTGCCAGGCTCCACTTCCTGGCCAGGTTTTCTGGGCTTGGGCGGGTTGGCATCTGGTGTCTCAGATGGCAGTGTGGCGCTTGGTACTGGCGGTTTGCCACTGGCCGCTTTGGGGTGAGAAGACTTCAAATCCTTCTGTTTGTCAATTTGGGTATTGGGTGCCTCTTTGGGTTCAGTGCCTCACCCGGAACTTTGGGGGAGTTTTGAATAACTCTCAGGGAGAAATTCGTCTATTTCACCAGGCAAACCACCAGTGTCAGGCGTTGGCACCTTGGGGAAATTCCCGGCATCTTGCACTGGCAGTTTGCTTGCAGAATCCTGCGGGACAGCTAATGGTTTGGGTCCTGGCGGGCTGGCAGCAACTTCATCAATTAGTAGTGGGTTATTGTGTTCCCAGCCTATGAGTCTGGCGTTCTGCAAAGGGTTTTGTCCAGGGTTTGACTCTGGCTCTGTATTTTGGGATTTAGGAGCATCCAAATTGTCATTCCTGACATTGTGGCTTTGATTTTGAGGTTTCTGTGGCCTCTGCGCTGATTTTGGACCCCCCAGATTTTGAAATTGAAGAAACTGTGGAACTATTTTTCAAGATTCTTATACTTACAAAATCCAGTCACAATTTCTTAATCAATTTTATTCTTATTTTCAGCCCTAGTTTTCTTTGGCTGTATTGTACCTCTGCCTCTGCTTGAATATTTCTGTCTGCAAATTTCAACTTTGCAATTTTTGGTAATTTTCAATCCTTTGCCAATTTGGTATTTTATTCCCAATTTTGTGAATTTTTCAGAGACTCTACTTTGAAAGTCATGTCTAGTTAAAAAGACAGCCAATTTAATGGAATTATGTATTGTTGTAACAGTGCTTCACGCCACAGTTACCCAAAATTAACAAAAGAGAAATTAGTTTAAGATAAGATTTATTGAGAGAAGAGGGAATTTTATACCCTGGGATAAGCCACCAGGGAGTGGCTTGTGGAAAGAGGTTTCTCCAGGTTAATGTCAGGTACCAGTTAATGAGCAGGGTAGTAGCAGACACAGGTGTGGGAGAGCCACTGGGTCTGATGGAAGGGCCCACCACAGGGTTGGAGCCAATTTGATAGTATAAGAGAAAAAGCCAAGCAGAGACCAAGGGCCAGAATTGGATATCATGCAATTTAACAAACCCATCAGAGTAATGAATAATACTCTAAAGAGTTGGGTAGAAATATTATTATATATTAGTAACAGAATCTTAAAGGCATTTATAAGAGAGGGGGATAAACTAACTAAGTTTGTCTCCCATCCTGGAGGAAGAATCCACCAGGATATTATCCAGTGTAACACTGGAATGGCCGCTTGTAAAGGTGTCCAGAGGGAAGACACAGGTGAAAATTGAGGGAGGTAAGAATCTAAACCCATCAAAACCTGTCTGCCAAGCAGCCATGGTGTGCGCTTGGGAGTGGAATCAAGAGGGGGCAGCTCTGCCTCAGGGATAGGGGACTCAGTTTCCAAGGGAGGGGACACTTGGGCAGCAAATTTATCTGGCAAGGCTGCCAAATCAAAGCTGGGAGAGGGAAGTGCAAGATCATCACTAGTGAGACTCTTGACCACCTTCCCTCCTGAGGCAACCAGCCCATGAGCACAGCCAGGGAGATTGCCAAGCAAGACCAGGAGATGAGAGGGATTGTCAGGAAACGCCCTGACACATCTTTTGTTACAGAAATAACTTGGGAAAACTCTACTGTTCTCTACAATTCTAATGCTAGTTTAATGACTCCCCTAGCTACTCTAGACAATGAGTTATGGCTTCTTAAAGTTTGGCCGCCAGCCAAACTTCCTAACCAGTGCAAAATGACAAAATTATGCGACCAAGGCACAAGAATTGATGCAAATCTTAATTTGAGCATAACTCAGCAACCACTGGACGGATTTGGACGTCCAAACACGCATTTTGAAGCCAAACACCAAGAGAGTCAATCTGTGCTAAATTTAGACAAAATGCGGATGCAAAGCCCGATATGCGGGATTTTTCAAAGAAACATGAGTCATGCTGTTCAGAAGATGCCCCAAAACCCCAGCCTGATGCCATCAGCAGAGTCCCTAAGACTGTCTAGCAGATTTAGGAAGATTCTAAAGAATATAATGGAATGGTATATAAAGGTGTTGCTCACAATGATCCCCCTGTGATCATTCTAAGTTTAGCCTAATAAAATAAAGTTGAATTTAGTTGATTTTGAAAAGTTTATATTAAATCTGTGTAAGCTGTTTCCTATGGAAACCTGTCAAGACCTACTGGGCCCTGACAGGGATCTTCTCCCACATAGGAGGCGGACAAAGACAAGAGGGGCCCAAAGGTTGGGGGTGGTCAACCAGATCAACAGCAGAACTGGAGCCAAGGTGAATGCTATAAATTTTGCAAGGGGAAAAATTATTATAGAATGTCAAATTAAAATTTTTGAACTCACTGGCTTGTAGCCAAGTAAATTCTGATGCCTGAGGCTTGGTTAGCTCTGGGGACAGGTCTGACATGATAGGGATGTGGCAGAAAGCTTCTAGCTGGTGTATTGAATCACCAGAGTTGAGACAAAGCAAAAGCAAAACAATTTAGAAAATAAAGTAAGTAAATATATTAACTTCTATACTAATTTTTGAAGATTAAATCAGTTTTCAAAATCAACAAAGGTAAAGACTAACAATATCACTAACATTAACTCTAGGGACTTCAAAATCAACACTGTAAACCAGGGGACAACAAGGAAGGTAAGCAAAGTAGAACACCTTTACTAACAGCTTTAGATTAATCAAAAGGCCAACAAAAAAAGGCCTAAAGTGCACTAAAATTATGAGATCAAAGCCAAAACTTTTATTTGAAAGAATGAGCAAGCAGGGGACTGTAAGTCCCCTGTCTTGCTATAAGGAATGAGTTTAGACTTCAAGTTCACCTGACCCAGAACACAAATTTGATTGGCTGCAAGAGAAATTTTGCAAATGTGAATCCAATGTGTTGGAAGGTTTTGCTTCAATTTATTGCATCAAATCTGATTGGCTGGTGCCTTTCTGTTTATTTGGAACAGCATTTAATACAGTTTGAATGGATTTAGTCAATTTAGCAAAAGCGCGCCCTGATTGGTTCCACTTCAATTGTTTTAAATGGGGGCAACCCCAGGCCAACAAGTAGTCCAAATTAATCAGGGATTCTTCCCATGTAGGAATAAAGTCCAAATTGTTAGTGGTTGCCACTTGGGTGGGGTACACTAATAAAAATCTCACATCAACTGTGTGGGCCAAGTCATCAAGGGAATTAAGTGGTTTAATTGAGTTTTGAGCTGTTTTATTTGTACATCAGGGGAAATGGTCCTATCCAGAGCCAAAGGGGGAGTAATTTACAGCAGTTAGGACAAGTTGTGAGAGATGGGGTCATTGGTACTAATTAGGCAGGCTGTCATGAATGAAATTTCAATACTTGTATTGAAAGCCCGTGAATTGAACCCCAGCTCTCAGGAAATGCCTTGCATCAACCAGGGTAGACAGGAGCCCGCCAGACTTCCAGTTGGGCCAAACCCTTGCCCGCCAGAGATGCCTTGCCCCAACCAGGAGGAACAGGAACCTGTCAGTCTGTCAAGTATCAAGATTGGAAGTTCAATATCAACATCAGAAACCCTGGAACCAAACCCCAACCCTCTAAAGGCAAATTTAGTGACCCAGGATGGACAGGGACCTGCTAACTCATTGAGTTGCAAGCCTGAGCTGTTGAACTACTCTGAGACCCGCCAGATTATTAAGAATGATTCCCCAAATGGTCACTAGATTGCTATTAGCCTTGTGCCACCAAAGACCCAGACTTTCAGGAAGCCAGGCATAGGTAGAGGCATTGGGTGGCTCAGGATGGGGTGCGGCCAAGGCGGTGGGTAAAGCCCACCATAGAATGGGTGCTAACTTGATAATGTAAGATACAGATTGCCTGAGTAAGGACCAGGGTCCAGAGTTAGAGACCATGGAATCTACCAATCATGTCAAAATAATATAGAGTACTCTAAACAGTTGGGTAGAGGTGGTCTCTGCTGCGGCAGTAGGTTCCATTGGGCGGTCTGGTCTAGGGGTTAAGGGTGGAGTCATGGGGAAAAAGTATGCTGGTAGGTAATTGTACTTGTCTTTGAACAATAAGGGCAGTATTTTGATCCTCTTTCCTTTGTGTCCTATGCATTTGGTTTCTCTAATCCTTGCCAAGAGATTGGCCATGAGGATGGTTTCCAAGTTGTACTCCAAGTAGGCTGGGTTGGGCGGGTATTCAGTAAAATGCACAGGTCCAAAGAGAGCTCCAAGGGGCGGTATAGTGCCTGGGGCAGGTCAGCAGGTTGGTCTCTGGAGGGGGCAGTTACCTGATTATCTACTTGACCGGAGTTAATATGAAAGATCACTAAGACTAGATAAGGCAGGATTTGTTTGAACCAAAGGTTCATAAAGCTTTATTATCAAAAATGACAATAGGGTCATCCCCATATTGCTGGGGCTTTTATACCAGGAGGTTTTTCTTCTTTGCTTTTGCAGACTTCATACCTGTGGACAATTTGCTGGCAGGACATGGACCTTGGCTTCTGGCTTCAAGGGTGGTGGGTCTTGGTTAGGCTGGCTCTGGAGGACAGAAGTGACAATGCTTTGTTTTGCTGCTGTTGTTCACCATGTCACCTGAGCTGGCCAATTGTAATACTCTTTCTGGACTGGAGACTGGCAACAGCTGGTACTTGTTGGAAGGGCTAGTAGTAGGTCTTTTCCCAACCTCCTTTAGTCAGGTCACGTCTCCTGTGTAGGTATGGGCCTCCAGTGACATCAGTTTGGCGGCAATCTGGCAACCATTCAGGGAATCCTCCTTATTAAGCCGGCGGGTTGTGGGGTAACTTAACAATTCAAGTCTGTGACTTAACGGGTCAGCGGGTCCTGGGCTGTCCTGGGGGGCCCAATCTGCCTTCAGAGGACTGGGGTTTGACTCTTGGGTTTTCAATACAAGTATTAAAATTTCATTCATGACACAGACCTACACAGAAGTTGTAGCTTGCCTAAAAGAGGTTAAAACAAGGCCTACTGATAGCCCTGCCAATAATCACCAGCTGCCGCCAGTCTCCAGTCCAGAATGGGTAATGCAATTGGCCTGCTCAGGTGATATAGTGAACAGCAGCGGTGGAACAAAGTATTGCCACTTCTGTTCACCAGAGCAAGCACAACCAGGATTCACCACCCTCAAAACCAAAAGCCAAGATCCATGTCCTGTCAGTGAATTGTCCACGGGCCTGAAGTCCGCAAAAAGCAAAGAAGCAAAGAAGCAAAACCACCTGGTATAAGAACCCCAGCGGTATGGGGATGATCCTATTGTCATTTTTATAATAAATTTTTATGAAACTTTGGCTTGAACATATCCTACTTTATCTAGTTTTAGTGATCTTTCATCTCAACTCCAGCCAATTAGACAACCAGGCAACCACCCCCTCTAAAGACCAACCTGTCAACCCACCTCGGGCACTATACTGTCCCCCTGGATCCCCCCTTTGAACCTGTGCATTTTACCAAATACCTTTCCAACCCCACCTACTCGGAGTTTAACTTGGAGAACATCCTCATTTCTGACCCCTTGGCAAGGACTAGAGAGACCAAATACATAGGATAAAAAGGAAAGAGGATCAAAATACTGCCCTTATTGTTCAAAGACAAGTACAATTACCTACCAGCATACTTTTTCCCCATGACTCCACCCTTAACCCCACAACCCAACTGCCTAATGGAACCTTCCACTGTTGCTGAGACCACATACTCTCAACTATTTGGAGTACTCTACATTACTTTGACAGAATTGGTGGATTCCATGGCCCCTAACTCTGGGCCCTGGTCTTTACTTGGGCAATCTGTTTCCTATATTATCAAGTTAGCACCCATCTTATGGTGGGGATTACTCACTGGCCCGGCGGTACCCTTCCCTGAGCCACCTAATGCCTCTTCCTATGCCTGGCTTCCTGAAACAGGAAGATATTTATACCTGCCCCAGAATAGTTGAGGCTGCACAGTGTACCAATTTTCTTCTTGATTAAATTGTTCAGGCTTCCTAGTTCTTGCTAAAGAAACAGCAAGGAGGATTTTTTCTAGGGTAAACTTGGAATAGGCCAGGTTTGCATGGTATTGGGTGAAATTTACTGAGCCAAAGAGAGCAACAGGGAGGAGAGAATAACTCAGACATGGAGTCTACAAGATCTGATGGTGGACTGACAGGAGCGGCAGGACCTGTGGGTGTGGTATGAAGATGGTAGAAAACAAGAACTAAATATTTTAAGGTTTGGTTAAACCAAAGGTTCATCATAACTTTATTTTCAGAATGACAATAGGGTTTGGCTTTGTCCTGAAAGGGTATAAATACCACTTTGACATACCTTATCATTAGGTTGGGTTTGCAAAATTTGGGCGGGCTGGCGTCAGTAATCTTAGGGTGGCAAGGTGGCATCAAGCTCAGGAAGGTTAACATTGGCTGTTGTTAGAAAATAGGCAGCTAAACCTTTCTGTTTATCATTCTTATTTTCAAGGTTGGACAGGTGTGCAGGGCACATGCTATTTCCTAATCCTTGGGGAAACCAAAAAATATCTCATTGATGAAATTGTGTTATTTTTTGCCCAAACCACCAGTGTTTGTAAGGAATTGCATTCCTTTCTCCAAAGAATCAAACTAAATTTTAATGATTAACTTAATTGGAAAAATAAGTTATTATCAGGACAACAATAAAAAATCTACATTTTTAAATGCAGAAAAGAAAAATCAACCCTCCACAACATTACTTAAGCAAATTAACAACTACTTAAGTAACCAACATTTGGAAAAACCAAATTCAAAAATGAATACAAAAACCGCCTTGAAACCCAATATCTGAATATAAATTCTAGTTTAAAACTAGATACAGCTCTGATCATCACCAAATTAAATCAGATCAATGAAATTAATGCGGAATTGATTAACCAAGGCTCCAAAAAGAATGCTGGCACCAATCAGAGTAAAAAAATGGAGAATGCACCCTGAAGGACTAAACTGATTCCGCTGCTTCCAATCAAACCCAGATAAACAACCAAGCTCTGAAGAGTTTACATCCAAGCCAGAAATCCAAACCAGCCAACCCCAGTAATGGATTACTCAACCTTCCCCATTAAAAAAGCCTTTAATTCTTCCCTTTATTAATTCATGATAAACTCTATATTCTCAAAAATAACTGGTTAGTAGATAAATTGTATCCAGTCAAAACATGAAGCCCTCATTCTAGTGTAGGTACTTTATTTGTTTCTTGGGCCCTTCCAAGCCAATGTGAACTTTGAGTCTCCTGAACCTATCCAAACTGAGAAATCTGATGATTTCATCTGGTACCAATTTAGACCTCGCTGTTGCCATGCTCCCTATGTTGAAAACACCCATTTTTCACCAATCATGCACCCACAAGCTCCTTGGTTGGTTTTAGGATATACCAGTATCTACTACCTCCTGAACCATTTCACTCCCTTCTTAGGAATATTCCAATTAATAGGCCATCTACTGCACATGTTGATGATAGGGATTCTCATAGGCACCACTCTTATTAAGTTTAACTTGGGTACACTTCTTCATTCTCTTGGGGAAAAGCTCCCAAATGAATGGATCCCTGACAGTGTTATAGGTCACTGCTTCAGAGTAAATTATGATGGCATGTGGTGCCTTTTTGCTTGCAATTACCTGTAGACTTGACATAGATTTTTGGAATTGGTGGGCTCTCATTCAAATAACCTTTTTTTAAACCAATCAAATTGCTTCTCTCATTCAAATAACCTTAATATTTGAGCCCAAGAGAGCACGGGTGGGTGCCTGTTCCCTGGGGCTGGCAGGCCGCAGAGGGTAAAGTTCAGGGATTGATCCCTGTTCTGGACCTCACTTTATCATTAACAGTGAAACATCATTTGTGACAGGTGGGCTCTTCCTGCCCAACCTGTGGCCTGCCCCATCCCCAATTCTAATGGGCTGGCCACCCAAGGATGGTTCCCTGACATCTTTTATCAGCTATTGGAGTGGATAGTGAGATTGGCACAACACTGTGATTCAATCTAACTATATTTGCGAGATAATGGTAGATATCGCTTTTAATAAATTTTGAAATAAAATAAAGTTTCAAGAACTGAAACTGCTCTGATTTTACATCATGTGCTTAGCACAAAATGAAACCATATGCTTCATCCTTGAAAACTATTTTCTCTTTGTATTATGTAACCTACACAATGGAGCGAGGTAAAAATTGTGGCCTGCTCCAGAAGTTACAACACAAATTGTTTGGTGCCCTGATCTGAAACATGTTAAAGAGGGGTCTATGACTTCGTAATCACATAGTTTTTATGACCATCTCAGCCCTAGATTTAACTAATAAATTATGAGGCGCTGGTATCTCAGTATGATTCTCGGATCAGCAAAGTGCATTTTAAATGGATAGCATTATCTCACTGGAGTAATTCAAGGATCAAACTGCATTGTGTTTAATAGGTGGGACTGCATTCAAATTTTACTAAGCAAGTTTAATCCTAGCTATTGGGGCTGGCAAAAACTTACTGGGTTGATTGAACGCATCAGTATGAGCAGGGATGCTTCGGCTCAGCCTCGACTAGCTTCCGGCTCTGGGCGCTACAGCCAGAACAAGATACAATATTTGACTATTCTAAAATAAATCTTTTGACCAAAGGTGACCTAGAGTCAGGAGCCAGCTGCGGCTTCTCAGGGCTTGGCCGAAGCAGCACTAAGTATGAGCCGACTGTGGAACCTCATGTGACTTGCCTTATTTAAATCAGCACTGAAAGGGCTATGTGGGGAGTTCTAAATTAATCACTTACAGCACATAAATTATTCGTTCTTTAAACTGAACAAAATCAACGTGAATTAAAAAAGTTGGTACATTCACTATCACATAAGCATTCTGATTATCATTCCATCTAAGGATATCCTGCACAGTTTGAATTGATTTATATTGTAAGTCTAGTTCCAGTTCGGGTGGAGTTTCCTTTTGTTTGTTGGTTGAGCGTGAGAAAGTCAATATTTGTTTTTGATTTGAGGTTCAACGGTTTCCGCAGAACCTGAAATAATAATAAGCCTAGATCTTTTAAAATTCAGACTGATTTATATATTCATTCAGGGTGGCTCAAAAACTGTTATTAAGGTGATCTTAGAAAAGTTTTTGTTAGGTATTTATTATTTCTATTTATTTGGCCCTATTATCAACGACAGCAATTATAATCAATTATCCAATCAGAATATGTAATGTTACGTCTCACTTATCAACTCAAAAATTGTGCATCTTATTTAAAAATGCGCATCATTTAAATCCTTTTATTCTTTACTTCTTGATTTATTCCCTTGAACTCCTAAAGTTAGATTTTCAATGCTTCTTTGTAAGAAGTTGCTGTAAATTCTTTTTTGGATGAATAGCGCTCGTACATTAATCCATTCTATTTGAGGTTTGGACTAAACTAACTTTAGGAATATTTTTTCGTTCTGATTTTAATTGTATGATAATCAAGCCAGTGAGGAATAGCTTAAAAATTTCTTGCTATTTCTCTATCTTTTTTAACTCTTTTTAAGTGCTACGCTAAACGTATACAAGCTGGACAAGCAAGTTTAAGAGCACCTTTAAAATATACTACTTTCTCGGGTTTACTTTCTTCCTACTAAATGCTGTGTTATCGAGGTCATCTATAAACTATACATGCGCTCTTATACTTTAGTAAAAAAAACCATTTCGTCAAAACATATTTCTGTTTGGCAAAATGTTTTCAAAGCCAATTCAGGATTAACCTTATTCATAATATCATTCCTATCGAACCAAACCTTTTCTTTCCCGCTTTGTTAAGGATCCGTTTTAAATTGGGGAGGGCTTCATTTTCTTTTCAAAGATTAATCGAATATGTTTAGCTTTAAATAATTGATGTCGTTTTGGAAGGCAGTAGCTGAAAAGCCACCCGGCAGAATTCTTGTCACTCCTACTATACAAGAGCCCAACGATGATCACGGTTCGAATGTTCTTTCGCCAGGATTCTTGCTTGGGACAATCGAGTCACACAAGGCTATTCTTGGCGTTGATGGATCTGTCTCTTACATGAAGCCAAGAGCCAAGTAAAATGTTTACTATGGTTTGATGCTGATTTTCTAGACCAATGTCTCCTCGTAGCGTATCTTCCAGCGGTTCCCAGATTCACATTAGTTCTTTTCAACCTAATCACCACAGAGTCGTATCTGGACAAGTCTCCCCTGCCTCATCCATTAAAGCTGCTCCCGATTGCCTTTCCAACTCGCCTAGAACTTCGGGTACCCCCAGTAAGGCAAAGCAAATGGTGTTTGATTAACCTGTTTGCTCAGGCCCCATATTGCATCCTAAATCTTCAAAGAAGGTCAAGGTAGTTGCTGTTCTCGATGCTGCCATCGTTGACATTGGTAAGCTTTCTATTTACACTTGCTAAAGTATACAAGATGACCTTAAAAAGCTGGCATGGGGCGGGCTGTCTCCAAACCAACGTGCTCTTAGTTGGAAATTGCTTATGGGATACCTCCCTGCTGCACGCGACCGCAGAGACAGCGTGCTTCTGCGCAAAAGAAAAGAATATCAAATACTGCGACAAACTTTATTTGAGGGGACTTGTCCAGAAGACCAAGATCCTGAACTTTGGCACCAGATCACCATCGATATTCCACGCACCAATCCAAGCCTTTCTTTATTCCAGCAGCCTCAAATTCGGCAGGTGCGTTCTAAGATCTACCCTAACCCCAGTAGTGTTTAGAGCGAATATTATATTGTTGGTCGGTCCGCCATCCTGCATCAAGTTATGTGCAAGGGATCAATGATCTGGCAACTCCTTTTCTTGCTACATTTTTACAAGAGCATCTACCAGAAGGTTGGTTTTTAAGTGTATTTGCTATAACCTAGTAGAGCAGCTTGCTGAAGATGCTTCTGATTTGGACATGATTTCTCCACAAATCTGGGAAGAGATCGAAGCAGACACATTCTGGTGTTTTTCTAAGCTGCTGGACGGCATTCAGGTACCCAGAAAACATTCATCGACTAATCCCTAGGATAACTACACTTCTGGACAACGTGGGATTCAACGCCAGCTCGGGCTAATGAAATATTTGATTGGGCGCATTGATAGTAATTGTTTTCGACTATAGATGTTAACCAATAGAGCAACTGGCTGCCCACATTGAGAACGAGAGTCTGCATTATGTTCAATTTGCTTTTAGGTGGATGAACTGTCTACTGATGAGGGAATTTCCTTTCTCCCACATCCTCAGGCTCTGGGATGCATATATGGTAAGAATGGGTTCTTCCCTGGCTTATTTGTCTAGTCAGAAAGCCCCAATGGCTTTTCTGATTTCCATGTTTATGTATGTGCCTCGTTCCTGGTTAAGTGGTCTCCTAAACTTCTAAAGATGGAATTTCAGGTTTGTCCAACTATATCCTTTGTATTAATGGTGTAGGATATGATCATGTTTCTTCAAAGGCTCCCAACAGAAAAATGGACTTTTGCTGACATTGAATTGCTCTTATCTGAGGCATACATGTGGCATTCACTGTTTCACAATGCCCCCTCACATCTAATTTAACATTTTTCTTTTTCTAACCTTCTGCCAAGGTGAAGCAACATGATACTATTTACTAATATAGCTTGGGCCTATCCCACCATTTTAAATATTTTAATCAATAAATGAAAAGACTTTCTGCTGCTAAATCAAGTTAGAAATAGAAGAGCTATAACTAAACAATCCCTAGTCATTCAGTATTCATCTAAATTATGGATCTAAAGTTATACAACCCTTTAAACTTGGAGGATTAGTTGTTATAATAGATTTAGTGCTATTGTGTTGCATTTAAAAGACAATGCAGTTTAATTAGTATTGATTTCAATTGAAACTACCTTATGATTATACTTATGTAAAGAG
Source organism: Entomophthora muscae (assembly GCA_014839935.2). NCBI lineage: Eukaryota > Fungi > Entomophthoromycota > Entomophthoromycetes > Entomophthorales > Entomophthoraceae > Entomophthora > Entomophthora muscae. The sequence goes on along the minus strand of QTSX02003882.1, from coordinate 41,335 downwards.
TGTCTAGGTGGATCATGGATGAGAACAAACCTTCACAAAAGACACATTGAATACCAGCTTTCTGGGAGTAGCCTTAAGTTGATCAGATTTATGAGACTCAAAGTTGCTTGGTAGACACCTTGACCTGCTGGCACAGGTTGCTAGTGGCAGTCTGGGTCCCTTTTGGTTTGATACTTGATCTATCAAGCTTTGCAGATGATCCTTTCTTCTGACCTAGACTTCCTTGTATATTCCCTCAGCACTTTCTGTAACTCTCTGAATGCATCTTATTTGTATTACAGAGGAGTTTTCTAGCTCATCAGATGTCATTTAAAATTCCATATGTATGCCTCTATAAGCCTTCTCAGGGTAATGTTGACTTTCTGGAGTGAGGGATGCCTCTTTATTTTACTCCTCAGGTCTGGAAAACACTTGATCAAGTAATATCCAAATGTTTTTCCAAGTGACAAGCAGCAATTAATAGATCCTGTTGGGAGAAGCTAAGAAAATCAAGTTTAGAAGAGAAATATAGCTTTATTGGGACATCAAGAAAATATTTATAGCTATTTTATAGATTTCTTGAAGATGGGATCAATCCAGCTGATTGGTTGAGGGCGGATGCCTAAAGTGTACAGGGAGATTTCTAGGATATGGTTTCATTTGGTTAAATAAGGGAACAATCAATTCTATCAACATTAGATAATGTTTCATTTTGGTTATATACCACCACAGATCCCCAACTGAATTAGCTATTACTTACCTGTAGTATCATCAGGTGCTAGAACTTATTAGTATTTTAGGATAATTCTCTAAATTGTCTGGGTGGGGATGAGAGTTATAAATTTATTAGCCTTGATGGCTTTGAGAAAGTTACAGTGGTTTCTTTTGATAATTTTTATTTTTTGATTATGTATGCTTTTAAATGGGATGAAAATTAGATGATCTTTCTTGGACCACTGTAAATAAGGCCCAGTTTTTATAGTAGGTTTCAAAGCTATGGCACTAAGCAAAAGACTGAGATTTAAGCAAAAACAACTGTGATTTAAATAAAACAGCTCAGATGCAAACAAAATTAAAACCAATTAATTTGTATCAATTAACAATATATTTGGGTCCACTTCTATTTTGTTTTCACTGAGTTGATTTTGTTTACATAGCAGTTGTTTTAATTTAAATATCAGTTGTTTTTGCTTATATATGAGTTCTTTTGCCTATTGTCATAGCTTTAAAAACTATTTTAAAGTTTGGTGCTAAATTCATGCCATGATTTCTTTAGAATAAGGCATATTATAAGTGATTTATTGTTATTTAAATTATTTGGCTGGTTCTAAATTAGCTTTAATATTGGCAATATAGACACCTGAACCAATCATTAGTTAGTGCAAATTTTGCCTACACTTCCAGTTTCTGAACCCCAAATCAACTTTTTAGTAGAAAAATCACATGATATTTTATAATTCATTTAGATCTAACACCCCCAAAACATCTATTTAAGCAAATAATATTATATAATAAATATGTATATTGTCACAACATCTACAATTACTCCCTCCTGGGAAAGTAATTCCCCAAGTGATTTCCTAATTAATCATTAGTCAGTGGCACTCTTATCAGCCACCCATCTTATATAGGGATCAAACATTTTGATTCCCAAATGAAACATTACCTGGACAAGCCTCATGACTATCATGACGTACATGGACAGCATGTGGCTTCTCATGATACTATATAATCCTCTAAATTCATATCAATAAAGTATCATTCTACTCTCAATTTCCCCCTTTATCTTGTTTCATATACTTCAAAGAAGTATATACCCAACAGTGGTAGCACAGGTAGGTTATGCACACCTACACAACTTAAAGGAAAAATTACTCCAAAGAAAAGAACCCAGAAGATGGCACTTCCCACCATCTGGAGAAGATATGAAGATGGTCAGGACGTCCCCACAGGATACACTGTCTTCAACTACATCCTTGTACACACTGAATAATACAACTTCCTCAGCACACAAGGAGTCCTGAACCCACATCCAATGATGGACATACCCAATACCCAACATTTTATTTCAACATCTTCCCTCAGCCAAAAAGAACACTCACTGTCAGGATACCAAGTGTTGGTGAGAGCACTGTTTGATGCAGGTGGAGAGGCTGCCTGGCCAGAGAGTAGAGCCTACCATAGGATGGGAGCTAACTTGATAACATAGGATAGGGATCAGTGAAGCAAGGACCAAGGTCCAGAGTTAGGTGTCATGGAGTCCACCATGTGACGGAAATTGCAGGATAGTAAGAAGCTGTCTCTAGGTGGTGGGGAATGACCACCCAAATCCACATAGAGTTAATGATTAACCACCAACACAGCTTCAAATACCGTTTTGTAACATTTCCAAATGAGATACTAGGATTAAGTAAAATAATTAATCCTAACCAAAGTAGCCCAAGATAAATAGCCTGTGAAAGCATAAGAGTATCTTCAGAATAAAATTCAGGACATTGAGATGCAACACAATTTTCAGGTTCAAGGACAGGGGGGACCACTCCAAGATCAGCAGGTGTTGAATTAACATTAGGAGGTGCCAACAACAAAGTTCCAACTGCAGGGCCCTACCTTCCAGTAATGATAAGGCTCAGAATAAGATTGTAGGGTATGTATTGTAACAATCCAACGACAGGATGTATTTTAAAGTATATTAGACCAAGGGATATTTGATTTTTATTGAGTAAAATTTTGGGAGGACTCAACTCTTAGAGTTAAAATAGTGAAAATTATTCAATATATATCAAAAATTGACTAAGTAATACCACCTGGATCCTGGGCTCCTATTCCTTCCACATTGTCAAGTGAGTATCTAGTCCAGGTTGCAAAGAATCCTTGTGTGACCAATTTCTGACAACCATGCTGATTAACAAGCTCATATTGGGTAACCCTCAAATTACGTCATTTATCAACATCAATTTGCAAGGAGGAATCAGTTTCAGCTGGCAGACTGGAGCAGCCGTAACCCATTTTCAATTGACTGTTTGATTTAAATCCGTTAATTGGGTCAATTTTGTTAATGGTTTGTTGGCTTTTTGAGCCTTCCTACTTGGCTGGATAATTCTTGGCATGATGGAACCTACTGTGACACACCAAGCCTGTAAGAGTACTATAGAATACTCTAAACAGTTAATGGAGGTGACATTGGTGGTGGCAATGGTTTCTTGCAGGAGGTCAGGCTTCAGTATCAGGAAGCCAGGCATAAGTAGAGGCATTAGGTGACTCAGGGCAGGGTAACTCTGGGCCAGTGGGTAATGCCCATCATAGGATGGGTGTTAACTTGATAATACAGGATACAGATTGCCCAAGCAAAAGACCAGGGCCCTGAGTTGGGCACCATAGAGTCAATCATTTCCATCAAAGTAATGTAGAGTACTCCAAACAGTTGGGTAGAGGTGGTCTCAGCTGCAGCAGTAGGTTCCAGCGGGCGTTCTGGTTGAGGGGTTAAGGGCGGAGTCATAGGAATAAAGTAGGCCGGTAGATAATTGTACTTGTCTTTGAACAATCTTGGCAGCCTTTTGTACCAATTTCCTTTGCATCCTATGTATTCAGTTTCTCTAGTCCTTGCCAAAGGGCCGGCAATGAAGATGGTTTCCAAGTTGAACTCTGGGTAGGTGGGGTTGGGGGGGTATTCAGTAAAATGCACAGGTCCAAAGGGGGCTCCTGGGGGACGGTATAATGCCTGGGGCAATTTGGCAGGTTGGTCTTGGGGAGGGCGGCGGCCTGGCGGTCTACTTGACTGGAATTAAGACGGAAGATCACTAAGACTAGATAGGGTAAGATTTGTTCAAACCAAAGGTTCATAAAACTTTATTATCAAAAATAACAATGTGATCTTCACCATACCGCCGGGTTTTTATACCATGGGATTTTGCTCCTTCAATTTTTGTAGGGTGCAGGTTTGCAGACAAGGTACTGGCGGGACGTGGGTCTTGGCTTGGGGTCTCAAGGGCGGCAGATCCAGGTTGTGCCAGTTCTGGCAAATTGGAAAGGCGATGCTTTGTTTTGCCGCCACTGTTCACTATGTCACCTGAGTAATCCAATTGTACTACCTCTTCTGGGCAGCATGCTGGCAGGTTGTTGGCAGAGTTGAGAATAGGGTTTGTTTTAACCTCTCTAAGGCAAGCTGTAACCACTGTGTAGGTTTGGGTCTTTGGTGGCTCCAGGTTAGCATCAATCTGATGACCATTTGGGGAGTTGTCCTTGGGAGGTTGATGGTTCTTGGAGTAACTTGTCAACTCAAGTACACAATTCAGCGAGTTGGCAGTTCCCCGTCCACTTTGTGTGACTCGAGTTGTCTTTGGAGGGTCCTTTGTAGTAGGCCGGCAGAACGCGGAGTAATTCACCAATTTGAGCCCATCTCTTAACAGATTGGCAGGTCCTGGACTGGTCTGGAGGGTTGGATCCGCCTTCTGGGAACCAGGGTTTAACTCTTGGGTTTTCAATACAAGTATTGAAATGTCATTCATGACATCAATCTCTTCCTTCCCAGGGGTCCCTTCTTTTCTGGCCTTCTTCTCAAGGTATTGTTGGATTGCTAGTTGGGCGTTGGGTAGGTTGCTTACTGGTTCCCAGGTGCTTTCCTCAGGTGGGTATCACTTCCACTTGACGTAGTACTGGAGGGTCTTATAGTGTGTACGGTCTCCATGAATATATTCAACTTTGTATTCTTCAGAGCGTCCTACTTGGATGGGAGGGGGTTCAGTCTTGAGTTTCTGGTGGGGGAGTGAGTTCCCCTCTTTCTTGAATAGGAGCGCGCAGTGGAAGACATTGTGTATTTTCCACAAGGGGGGTAATTCCAGTTCAAATGCTACTTTACCCACTAGTTTGGTGATCTTGTAGGGGCCACTTCTTCTGTGGGCTAACTTCCAACAGGGAACAGTCAGAGGCACGTTTTGAGAGTCCAGATAGACTTTGTCCCCTACCTTCAATGGTTTCCCAGGAATCCTCTTTTTGTTGGTGAAAGCCTTATAAGTCTGGACAGCGCAGGTCAGATTCTTAAGACAGGTTTGTTGGGTGTTGTGTATCTGTTCAATCCAGGTTTGTCCTGACGGGTTTATTTCCTTACTGCCAATACTAGGATCCCAAGATAGGTCAAATCCATAATTGGCTTTGAAGGGGGACATTCCCGTGGAGGCGTGGTCTTTACTATTGTAGGCATACTGTGCCATGGGTAGCATCTCGGCCCAGTTATCCTGGTTGGCGTTGGCATAGCATTATAGGTATTGTTCAAGTATTTGGTTCACACGTTCAGTCTGGCCATTGGTCTGTGGGTGGTAGGAGGTTGATACACAGCACTTTACCCCCAAGTCCTTCATCACCTGAGTCCAGTATTTGGAGGTGAATTGTGGTCCTGTATCAGTGATGATTTCCAACAGAGTGCCGTGTTGAGTTAGGATGTGGTTGTGGAAATGTCTAGCTGTCTCCGCGGCAGTGCAGTGAGTGGTGGTTGGGACAAAATAGGACATCTTAGTAAACCTATCTACCATGACCAGGATGGCATTAAACACATTGGAAGGGGACAGTTCTACAATATAGTCCATTGAAACGGACTTCCAGGGCCCCGCGGGTATGTCTAGCAGTCTTAGCAGGCCTTCAGGTTTGGATCTACGGGTTTTGGTTCTTCCACATGTCTCACAGCCTTTGATGTAGACGGCCACATCTTTGTCCAGTCGGGGCCAAGCGTAATTCTTCTTGATTCCTCAGAGTGTCTTGAGTCTGCCAGGGTGGCTGGCCATCTCTGAGTTGTGATAATCAATGAGTACTTTGGTAGTTGTTTCACCTTCTGGTACATAGATTTGGTTGTTTAATAGCAGGGTGGATCCTTTCAGTGAGAATCCTTTCTTGTAGTGGCGGTTTTCAGGGTCTGAGGTCAAGTTGGCAACAAGTTCTGCTGAGTATTTGTCTTGTTTCTACGCCTCAATTATGTCAGGTTTGTGGGCCATAATCTTCATGTACATTGATTGGATGCCTAGGCTGGCAGGGTCAAGGAGTAAATGTGTGTTGTGATCCTTGGTTTCTGTAGAGGAAGGGGTCAGATCAGCTCTTCTACTCAGGGCGTCAGGTACCACGTTCACCTTCCCAGGCTTGTAGTCAATGGTCAAGGTATAATCAGCCAGTTCCAAGGCCCATCTGGCCTGCCTCTGGTTTAGCTGTCTGGGTTTAAAGAAGTAAACCAAGTTCTTTTGGTTGGTTAAGACTTTTATTGGAAATTTGGCACCACATAGGTACCGGCGCCAATGTTTCAGGGTCTTCATTATTGCAAGCATCTCCTTATTGTAGATTGGGTAGTTTCCTTCAGCAGGAAGCATCTTCTTGGAGTAATATGAAACAGGATGTAGCATACCATCCCCTCCTTCCTGAAGAAGGACCCCACCCACCGCAAAGTTGGACGCGTCAGTTTCCAGTACAAATGGCTTGGTAGGGTCAGGCATGGCCAGAACGGGGGCAGAGGTGAAAGCAAGATTCAGGGCCTCAAATGCTGACGTGCACTCATCAGTCCAAGCAAAGGAAACCTTGTCTGAGCAAAGGCGGGTCAGGGGTAAGGTTATCAGAGAAATTTTTTGGATGAAATCCCTGCAATAATTTGCCAGGCCCAAAAAACTTCTCACATCTTTCCTGCATTTGGGCACCGGCCAAGATGTTACTGCTTCTACTTTGTCCTGTGCCATGTCAAACCTGCCGGTCTTCACAATGTATCCCAGGAATTCAACTTCAGACTGGAAGAATTCACACTTTTTAAGCTTAGCATGTAAGTTTGCCTGGGAGAGTTTTTCTAGTATAAGGTCCAGGTGACGCAGGTGTTCCTTGTGGGTCTTGCTGTAGATGAGGATGTTGTCAAGGTAGGCCACACAGAACTGGTCAAGGTATTCACCCAATACTGTGTTTATCATGCGCTGGAAGGTGCTGGGGGCGTTGCATAGTCCAAATTGCATCACCAGGTATTTGTAGAGTCCATACCTGGTCTTGAACGCTGTTTTGTATTTGTTGCCCTCTTTGATTTGGATTTGGTTGAACACATCTCTTAGGTCAATTTTTGAGTACACCTGGGCTCCAGTTAGTACGTTGCAAAGGTCATTGGCGTTGGGGATGGGATAGCAGTTCTTCACAGTGATATCATTCAGCTTCTGGTAGTTCACGCAGGGGCGCATTCTGCTGTCCTTCTTCCCTAAAAACAGCATCAGTGACAAGCATGGGGCCTTCAATACTCGGATGAAGCCCTTTTTTGTCATATCCTCCAGGTAAGCTTTCAAGGCCACTTGTTCTCAGTGATTGCAACTATAGATGGGGCCGTGGTGTGGTTGAGTACCTGGTAGTAGGTCTATAGCGTGGTTGTATATTGAGTGGCTGGGTAGTTTTGTGGCCTCTTCTTTGCTAAATACGTGGTCCCACTTTTGCAGGGGAGTAGGTAGTGTCCTGACGCTGGATTCCATCTTTATGGTTAAGAGTCTGTTGGTCGGGGTTCTGCCGGGACTCAAATGGAACGGAACGGAGTTACAAGATTCAGGTCGTCCTAAGGTGGCAGTCTGCTCACAATAATTTAGAATCAGACCATGTCTGTTGGACCATGAGTCCCCCAGTACTAGAGGATAAGGCAATCCCGGCAAGAGGATCAAAGGAGTTGGGTACACATTCTGTTCAATTGTCAAGGGAAGTTCCTGTTTGCACTTGTAGCCAGTGTCCAGGGAACTGTTTCCCATGGTTACTTGTAGGCTGCGCTCTGAAGCTGTTAGTCCTAGTTCCTTTGCCAGGTTGGCGTCAATGAAGCTTTCATTGGCTCCTGTGTCAATAAAGGCCTCTATATGACGCTTTATTCCCATGCAGTCTATGGTCACTTGGATGAATTTATAAGATTGTGTAGAGGTGTTTATTTGCATCAAGGATACAGAAGGTTTATTCTTCTTAGGGCATGCTCTGGTTAGATGCCCAGCCTCATGGCAGTAGAAACATAGCCCATCTTGATAGTGGCGTTGTAACTTGTCAGGGGACATTCCAGGTTGATTGGGCGTCATGGCTCTGCCGGCTCAGGTAGGGTTCACATTCTGTCCTTCTTGGTTTAGACTCAGGCCTTTGCACAGGGGAAGTAATTCCTCTAGGCTCAGTGTAGGTGGGCAATGCTTCAACAGGTCTTTCATGGCTGAATTAACTCCTTTTCTAAAGATAATGGCAGATAATTTGTCTTCAAGTTGGGTGCAAGCTTTCAGTTTAAGGAACTTGTCAATATAGGCTTGGATAGGGCGTTTTGCTTGTTGGATCTCTAACATAGAGTTCAGCGCGTAGTATCTGGTATCTTGGTCATTGCCAGTGCTCATGAGTTCAGCTTCAAATTTTGAATAGTCAAGGCAAAATTCAACATCTTTGGAGGTGGCCTTCCCAAACCAATCTAGTGCGTCTCCTGATAGCATGACAGCCACCCCAAAGACCTTTGCGGTGTCACTGGGGTAGGTGTTGGTGTTGGTTTGGAAGTGGAGGCGGAGGACGGGCATGGCTTGGCGGGCTTCTTCTAAGGTGAGTTTGCCCATCTGGGGCATATCCACCTTGGTCGTGGTCTGGTTCACTATCACATTTTGTACTTGTGATGTGGCCGGGTTCTGGGGTTCTGTACCAGGTGCAGGGTCTTTCAATTCTTTGGCGGGTTGGTTCTTCATCCATGGGAGTATCAGGGAGGTAAGTGCCTTATGGGTGTAATAAGTGATTATCACAAAAAAGAGCATAAAAGTTGCCCCAAGTGTTAATAACATCTTGGGGCCCAGGTTACTGTGTTTGAAAAAGATTGTCATAATGTCAGGAAGCCAGTCATAGGTAGAGGCATTGGGCGGCTTGGGGTGAGGTGCGGCCAAGCCGGCGGGTAAGGCCTAACATGGAATGGGTGCTAACTTGATAATATAGGATACAGAACGCCCAAGTAAGGACCAGGGTCTGGAGTTGGGGACCACAGAATCTACCAAATCTGTCAAGGTAATGTAGCGTACTCCAAACAGTTGGGTAGAGGTGGTCTCGGCTGCGGCAGTAGGTTCCAGGGGGCGGTCTGGCTGTGGGGTTAAGGGAGGAGTCATAGGAACAAAGAAGGCAGGCAGGTAATTGTACTTGTCTTTGAACAATCTTGGCAGCCTTTTGTACCACTTTCCTTTGCGTCCTATGTATTTGGTTTCTCTAGTCCTGGCCAAGGGGTTGGCAATGAGGATAGTCTCCAAGCTGTACTCTGAATAAGCCGGGTTGGGGGGGTATTCTGTAAAATGCACAGATCCAAAGGGGGCTCCTGGGGGACAGTATAATGCCTGGGGCAATTCAGCAGGTTGGTCTTGGGAAAGGGCGGCGGCCTGGCGGTCTACTTGACTGGAATTAAGATGGAAGATCACTAAGACTAGATAGGGTAAGATTTTTTTCAAACCAAAGGTTCATAAAACTTTATTATTGAAAATGACAATGTGGTCTTCACCATACTGCTGGGGTTTTTATACCGTGGGGTTTTGCTCCTTTGATTTTCGCAGGATTCAGGTTCTCAGACAAGGTGCTGGCAGGGCATGGGTCTTGGCTTGGGGTCCCAAGGGCGGCAGATCCAGCTTGTGTCTGTTCTGGCAAATTGGAAAGGCAATGCTTTGTTTTGCCGCCACTGTTCACTATGTCACCTGAGTAATCCAATTGTACTACCTCTTCTGGGCGGCATGCTGGCAGGTTGTTGGCAGAGTTGAGAATAGGGTTTGTTTTAACCTCTCTAAGGCAAGCTGTAACTGCTGTGTAGGTTTGGGTCTTTGGTGGCTCCAGGTTAGCATCAATCTGATGACCATTTGGGGAGTTGTCCTTGGGAGGTTGGCAGTTCTCAGAGTAACTTGTCAACTCAAGTACACAATTCAGCGAGTTGGCAGTTCCCCGTCCACTTTGTGTGACTTGAGTTGTCTTTGGAGGGTCCTTTGTAGTAGGCCAGCGGAACGCGGAGTAATTCACCAATTTGAGCCCATCTCTTAACAGATTGGCAGGTCCTGGACTGGTCTGGAGGGTTGGATCCACCTTCTGGGAACCAGGGTTTAACTCTTGGGTTTTTAATACAAGTACTGAAATTTCATTCATGACAGCATAGCACTATTTGACACTGGAGCAGACAATCCCTCATTGACAAAAGATTTGCCAACCTCATGAAACTAACCACAGTTCAAAGTATTATCAAGAGATTTATCATGAAAAACAACCAAAGTAACCTGGTTAGTAAGGAGGCAAAACCTTTCTGAGCACAGATAGGGGGTGTACAAACTACCCTTGATGGCCCCATTGTTCCAATATCTAAGTACAATGTAGTGCTTGGTCTAGATTGGATGAAAAATAAAAAATCTCACATCAATTGGGACAGTGTCACACTCATCATACAACAAGGGAAAGTACACCGCCATGTATATCCAACTCAAATTGACATCCTCATGAGTTTTCACATATTTGTGAAGATTATAAAAACTGAAGAGAAAAAAGAAGCTAGTAAGATTGAATGTAATACCTGTAAATACAAAATCATCCATTTCAAAAATGTGGACATCTCACATTAACAGGATCCTATACACCAGAAATTTGTCCAAGAGTTTCCCTCTGTATTCCAGGAGAGACTGTCAGGCTTACCATCTGACAGAGGTATTTTCAGGAACCCATCAGCTTGGAAACATACCACCAAGAAGGTGTATGGCTGCAGAGGGGTTCAAACCTGTAACCAGGGAACCAATGGAGACAGAGACCATTCCAATATAGAATAGTTCTCCAAGCAAACAATATTTACCAAGGAGTGGATTAAATCTACTCAGGAGAAATTAGGCTCCTAGGTAGCTAAGAAGGAAGGCCAAAGCCAAGGAATGGAATAGTGAGGGAGAAGCATGTTGACTGTTGCCCATAATGCATGATTTCTCTGTAATAGGAGGGTTTGGGGACAAGGGCGTGGCAGTATACCATACACCTGGTATCACTTGGCGCCACAATTTATTGAGATAGTGAGGAGTGTACAAACCAAAATCTGCTCTGGTTCCTAGTAATACACTTGCTGTAAAGGACTGTACAAGGAGCAAACAAACTAACCATTTATACCCAAAGGGCTGCCATTGGGGGACTTGGGTAATATCATGGCTTTGGATTTCAATAAGGAAACAAGCAAGAGAAAATCAACTAGGCTTTATTAATTGACATTATTAACTGCCCAAGAAATAAAGGCTGACTCTATCAGGCTTATATAGCATCTGATGAGTAGAATTGCTATTGGATAAGAGGGGTTTGAGAAGTTTGGGGAATTTGGCAGGGGATACCCAAGAGGTAAGCAAAAGTTGTTTTAAAATATAATAATTTCAAAGCACTCAATTAATTGTGGGCCCCTCTATATTCCCAACATGCTGTTTTAAAATAGCAGAGGAATTTTATCCACTGGCCCCACATATTCTGGGGCCAGGGGTAGGGAGCCCACCACAGGGGCCAACAGCCACAGAAGTTACGGTGCTTGGTGTTGGTTTAACAGTGTCATTACTGTGTATATTTGAATTTGAATTTGAATTCAAAATTAAATTCACATGATCTAATTGGCTACCACTAGGTGAGAAAAGCGAGTAATTTGAATCAATTATCTTACTAATTGTTCCTAGAGGCCCGTTGTTGTCAGGAGAGGTCCCAGGTTTGATTCCTGTCCCTACCAAGCGGGGTTGGCGTTGTTGATTAATTTCAACATTAAGAGGTAATTTGGAACTTTTGCTACACACTAAAATTTCCTTTTTAGGAGTGAAACTACTCCCTGTAGAGAAGGAGTATACCAAGGATAAGCTGTTAATTTTAGAGTTGGCAGAAATAATGGCATTGATGTTCCTGACACTACCCTTGTCTAGGAGGAGTTCCTCCCTTCTATTGAAGCGGTCCAAAAGGTCATCACAGTTGGTAAGGTTTTCCATTGGTTCCCAGGAGTTGGACTCATCCCCATAAATCTTCCATTTAGCCAAGTATTGTGACTTGTCCTTAACTAAGCAATGTCTGATGATTTCCTCCACCTCCCATTCAAAGGTGTTTGAGACAATCTGGGGGTTGGGGTTCAGCCCTGAAAGGGTCTCAGGATTGCCCTCAAAGGGGGTGAGAAGGTCCACGTGGGAAACATTGTGTACACTGGGACCAGCTGGTAGCTCAAGTTGATAGTTAAGGCTGGAGAGGCGCTCTAGAGCCTGAAGTGTGTAGCAGAAATTGCAGGATAGTAAGAAGCTGTCTCTAAGTGGTGGGGAATTACCACCCAAATCCACATAGAGTTAATGATTAACCACCAACACAGATTCAAATACCGTTTTGTAACATTTTCAAATGAGATACTAGGATTAAGTAAAATAATTAATCCTAACCAAAGTAGCCCAAGATAAATAGCCTGTGAAAGCATCAGAGAATCTTCAGAATAAAATTCTGGACATTGAGATGCAGCACAATTCTCATTTTCCAAGACAGGGGGGACCACTCCAAGATCAGCAGGTGTTGAATTAACATTGGGAGGTGCCAACAACAAAGTTCCAACTGCAGGGCCCTATCTTCCAGTAATGATCTGGCCTAGAATAAAATTTTAGGGAATGTAGCACAACAATCCAACTACAGGATGTATTTTAAAAGTATATTAGACCAAGGGATATTTGATTTTTATTGAGTAAAATTTTGGGAGGACTCAACTCTTAGAGTTAAAATAGTGAAAATTATTCAATATATATCAAAAATTGACTAAGTAATACCACCTGGATCCTGGGCTCCTATTCCTTCCACATTGCCAAGTGAGTATCTAGTCCAGGTTGCAAAGAATCCTTGTGTGACCAATTTCTGACAACCATGCTGATTAATAAGCTCATATTGGGTAACCCTCAAATTACGTCATTTATCAACATCAATTTGCAAGGAGGAATCAGTTTCAGCTGGCAGACTGGAGCAGCCGTAACCCATTTTCAATTGACTGTTTGATTTAAATCCATTAATTTGGTCAATTTTGTTAAAGGTTTGCAGAATTTTAAGCCTTTTTACTTGGCTGGATAATTCCTGGCATGATGGAACCTACTGTGACAAAGTGGATCAATCTTCTTGGGACCCAGTTTCTTGCTCTTTATCTTCAATTTCAGGTTGCAAGCATTGAGATAGAAATACAACCCAACAGAATATTCCTTCTCCGGCAATTAATGGCAGTCAGCATATTTCTTGTATTCTGACCTGGCCTTGGTGAGGTACTCAGACAGATTTGAGTGTACTTCCTTCATCCTGTTGGATAATTTTTCAGCTTGGGAGAAGGCTGATTACTTGCAACTAGATGGGAAGGACTTCAAGTCAAAGCCAAAGTCGGCAAAGAAGGGGGACATACCAATTGAGCTATGGCATGCAGTGTTATAACATAACTGAGCTAGGTGACAGAAATGAACCCAATTGTCTTGTTGTGAGTTTACGTATTGTTGTAGGTATCCCTCAAGTACTTGGTTCACCCACTTGGTCTGTCCATCTGTTTGAGGGTGAAAGGAAGTTAACAAGTTCAACTTAACTCCCATCTGGTCCATTAGGGCCTTTCAGAATTGAGGGGTGAATTGGAGACCTCAATCTGAGACAATGTACTTGGAGAGCCCAGGATTGCTGACTACCTTGTGGAAAAACATGTTGGCTACTTCCCTCAAGGTGCATGAAGAAAAAGGGATGAAAATGGCATATTTGTTCATGCAATCTACCACAACCATGATGCCAGTGTTTCCTTCACTAAGGGGTAATTCCACTATGAATTCCATTGATGTGGAAGCCCATGGGTGAGACAGAATTGGTAAAGGTTGGAGGAGTCCCTGGGGCTTAGAGTTAGAAGGCTTGTTTCTCTCACAACCAAGACAGTTGGAAATGCAAGCCTTGATATCCTTCTTCATTCCAGGCCACCAGTATTGACACCCAAGAGGCTTCAAGGTTTTGAGCAACCCACCATGTCTGGACAAGGGACCCTCATTCATGTGTAGTATTGCCTTAGTTTGAAGTCCCCTTTGGGGACCACCAAGGCGCCTTTGACATCTGTTATTCCCTGATTGTTGATTTTGTTGGTCTTTGTTGAGCTTTTTAACATTCCCTCAAGCTCTGTTTGGAATTGTTGATGCATCTGTGATTCCATGATTTCCTGGTCCAAGGAAGTGTATGCAGAGATCTCAATGAGGCTGGATAGGAATTAAAAGGCTGTAAGAACCAATTAGTGTTTGTGGTCCTGTTTCTGTGTGTTGTTGTCCTTCAGGTCTTCACGTCAACTAATAGCATCTGGGACCACGTTCATTTTACCAGGGGTGTATTCAATTGCAAAGTCAAACACAAGTAGATTGATTGCACATCTGGCAGGGCGAGGTGCAATCTTCCTCTTCTCTGTAAAGTAGAGGAGGTTTTTATGGTACGTCCTAATAATTGTAGGGAACTTACTCCCCTCAAGATATCTTTGCCAGTGTTTCAGAGAGTTCACTATTGCGTACAGCTCCTTCTTGTACACATGATAGTTTTGCTCTTAATCTAACAGTTTATAGGAGTAGAAAGCCACAAAGTGGCTTTCACCATCTTCCCCTAGAGGGATCAGTACCTCTCCCAAGGCATAATCCAAGGCATCTGTTTCCAAAAAATTGGTGTTCTGGATCAGGATTATGGAGAACCAGAGTAGAAGTAAAGGCGGTTTTTAACTCATTGAAGAACATCTGTGCAGCCTTGGATCAAACAAAAGGCACCTTGCTGGAGGTAAGGGTAGTACAAGGGAGGGCAGTGGCCAAGAAGTCCTTGATGAACTTCCTGCAGAAGTTAGCTAGTCCAAGGAAACCCCTAAGCTTGGTGCAGGCAGTAGGGACTGGCCAGTTCAGGACTGCTTAAACTTTGGAAGGGGCAACCACAAAGCCTCCTGGTTTGATGGAATACCCCAGGAACTTCACCTCAGTTGCAAAAAACTCACACTTAGATATCTTGCAAAACAGATTGACCCTGGTGAGAGCATCCATAACTTCCTTTAAGTGTCCAATATAGCTTTTCTTGTCAGGTGAGTAAATGAGGATATCATCAAGATATACCACCACACTAGTGTCTAGAAAGGGGAATAGTACTTTGTTCATGAGTCCTTGGAAGGCTGCTGGGGCGTTGCTGAGACCAAAGGGCATGGCTAGGTATTCATATAGGCCAAAGGGAGTTCTAATAGCCGTTTTTCACTCATCACCTTCTGCAATGCAGATCTGGTTGTAAGCGTTTTGTAATTCTAGTTTGGAGAAAACCTTTGTCCCAGTGAGTTTGTCAGTTAGGGTTTCTGCTGCAGGAAGAGGATTGCGGTTCTTGATTGTGATTGAGTTTAGCTTGGTGTAATCCACCACAGGACAGAGGGTACCATTAGACCTTTTGACAAAGAATATGAGGGAAGAGCATGAGGAATTAGACCTACGCAGGAACCCTTTGAAAAGGTTCTCATCAAGATACTCCTTGAGTGCATTCCCCTGGGCTCAATTGGTAGGATACAGTTTTCCCCCAAGTTGGTGTGCTACTGAGGATAAGATTGATTCTTAAGTCTGAGGCTTGGTGGGAGGGAAGCTTATTACAGCTCGCCTCACTGAAAAGTCCATTGTTGTCCATTAGTTGGGCTGGGAGATAACCTTTGGTGTGTGGAAGTGTCGTGATTGTGCGGAGGTAGGAGTCCAGAAGGAAAGTGTCAAGGTTGATGGGAACAGAGAAGGATTTACCCTGGTTGGTAAAGTCTATATGGTGAGTGTCCCAGTTGATGTTCATACAGGCTTGCTTGCACCAAGAGTAACCCAAGATCACAGGGCAAGCAAGAACTGGAATAGCTGAGAACTCCAGGCAGAATTCACTATTGGCAATACTTGTTTAGAGGGGTTGCGCCAGTTTTTGAACTGTTATCTGAGTCTTGTTGGCCAATAACACCAAAGACAAGGTAGCACCTGATATCCCCAGAGAAAGTAGGAGGGAGTGGCCAATGAAATTTCCCATGGCTCCTGTATCTAGGAGTGCCAGTGCTGAAAGCTCCCCCTGACTTGAAGTGATTATCACGGGAAAGGTAGCATAAGTCTTAATGGTGGATTTATTGGGGTCTGAAGCGGTAAGAACTGCAGAAGGATGTTGCTGGAAACAGTTCAAGAAAAAGCAGTCTTTTGCTTGATGTCTCTTCTTCCCACAGTAGAGACAGCATCCTTTGTCAATGCAACGTTTGCGCTCAGCTTTGGACAGCTGATATCCTCCTCCCTCCTTAGGAACTAATCCTGCTGGGAGGGTATTGGTCCCAAGAATCTTCTGGGAGATGGTGGGTTTGGGAGGGTTGGGTTTCCAGGCTGGGAGTTGTTCCTCTTGAGGGGCCCAACAAAGGATTTCTTGAGTAAGCTCCTTATAAGTATTGGGCAAGATGTGGTGAGCCAAAAAAGCCTTCATGTCTGTTGAAAGGCGTTTCTGAAGCATATAACAGCTATCTTTGTTGTCCATGCCAATGAATTCCTTAAGACAAGTGAACTCCTCAAGGAATTCACTTGTGGCTATCTTACCCTGATAAAGGCTGGAGATCTGGTCCTAGAGTTCCTCTTTAGACAAGGCCAGAAAAATCTCCAAGAGGAGGGAATCACAGAAGGCGGGGTAATTGTAGAGAAGCTTTTCTCCTTTCATGGTTGCCTTGGCATACAATTTTCTGGCTTTACCTTGTAACTGCTTGGCTAAATGGTGTACCTTTTGTGCATTGGTACAGTATTGGTCTGAGGAAGTATCAAACAGGGATTGTGAAAATACCAGAAGCATTAGGATTCTGTTAGATTCAACATTTTCTGACTGAATTGAGGAGACATTGTTCAAGACCACTGTTTGAACCTGGTTTTGGAGGGGCTTAGGATCCCGCTGTTTGGTCTTAGCTTGTGGTAGAATCTGGTGATAAGTACGGTGGTAACACAGATTAAGCTGAGGGAGAAGACCAAGGTCAAGATTTTGACTAACCCTAGCTGGAATTCCATCTCCACAGATTTGATTTGTTTTGAGGTCCCAAAAAGGGCCTCAAAAATATCTTCAGTTAAACTTTCAGGAACCCATCTGCTTGGAAACATACCACCAAGCAGGTGTATGGCCGCAGAAGGGTTCAACCCTGTAATCAAGGAACCAATGGGGACAGAGACCATTCTTATATGGAATAGCACTCTAAGCAAAGAATATTGAACAAGTAGCGGATTAAGTCTAACCAGGAGAAAGTAGGCTCCTAGGTATCTAAGCAGGAAGGCCAAAGCCAAATGATGGAATAGTATGGAGAATCATGTTGACTGTTGCCCATAATGTGTGGTTTCTCTGTAATAGGAGGGTTTGGGGACAAGGGCGTGGCAGTATACCATACACCTGGTATCACTTGGCGCCACAATTTATTGAGATAGTGAGGAGTGGACAAACCAAAATATGCTCTGGCTCCTAGCAATACACTTGCTGTAAAGGCCTGCACAAGGAGCAACCAAACTAACCATTTATACCCAAAGGGCTCCCATTGGGGGACTTGGGTAAAATCCTGGCTTTGGATTTCAATAAGGAAAAAAGCAAGAGAAAATCAACTAGGTTTAATTAATTGACTTTATTAACTGAACAAGAAATAAAGGCTGACTCTATCAGGCTTATATAGCATATGATGAGTAGAATTGCTGTTGTATAAGGGGTGTGGGGTTCCTGTTCACCAGTACCCAAAGTGTGTCCTGGATTGTAGCCAGGGACCGGCTGGAAGGGATTGTCATTCTCTAGTAAGGGAAATGTATCTCAGAAATATGTATAGGGGTCAAAATGGGCTTTTATTCACTCTCAGAAGAAAGATACCCTTAGAAACCTTCTGGTATATGGCCCAGGGGGGTCAAGGAAACAGTATGGATTTGCCAATAATTGGAGTCCTCCAACATATATCATAGACTCCTTGTACTTGGTCTTGAACTTCTGCTCCTTAGTCTTGGGCTTTTGCTCCTTAGACTTGGACTCTGGCGCTGCGCTTAGGATCCAGCTTCTTATTCTTGGGCTCCTGCTCCATTATCTTGGGCTTCCGCTCTCTTTATAGCTCTAGTGGCCTTGTTATTCCACTTGTATAAGTACAACCAAGCTCCTGCTGGTGATCAAAAGGCTTCCAAAACCTCTTGGCAGAAACTAAAAAGGCCTCAGAAAGATCCCGTCAAAGACCCGAAAGACCTCCAAAAAGACCCTGTAACTTTCCAGCCAGCCACCTTCTTATAGTGTTTTTTCCCAGCGGTCCTGTCTTCAAAATGGCCTTCTTTGGAAGCTTAAACCATTGCCGCTCACTTTTTCCTATAATAACTTAAGCTTACATACTTACTTTTCAAAAGCTTAAAGTATTAATTCACTATTCCCTTGCTTATACTTTAAGCTTTTGGCTTCCAACCAATCATTTTCATCAGAAAACCTGCCAGAACTCAACCAATGAATGTAAAACGCAGAAATAAAACATTTCTGAAGTTCCATCGGGATCCAACTATGAAAATATTTTCCACAGCTCAAACCGCTCAAATTGACAACTCTTCGTGCACCAAAGCGTTAACCGGTCCATTATTCTGGCACCATTTCTTCCTGCATTCAACCTAAACTCATTTAAATAGCAGATTACTATTTAAAATGTTCCTTCTGGACCTCTTCTACGTTCTCCCCATATATTTACAAATCTTGTAAAATCCAAGGAAAACGTCCCACCAAAAAAACTTTGTATCCAGCTCTCATAGCAACATCTCTTCATCTATCCTAGGAACTTAATAAATAAATATCTTACCCACACTTTTATCCACATTCCTTCTTGATTTTAATACTAAACCAAGGAAAAACATTCCACATCTATCCACTTTGGCAAATCAATTTGGCAAAATCTTGGCTTATTTCTCTGGATCACCAGTTCTTCATCATCATCATCTTCTGATCCTTCAGCCAGCTCCTGTATCATGAACAGCTAATCCTGCATCATGATCTTCAACCACATCTTCCAGCTCTTCAGCTTAACCAAAAACCAGTTCATCTCAGTCAACAAACAGTCTATTTCAGGCTCCAAACAGCTCATTCCAGTTTTCTAACAGCTTATCAGTCCTCTGGGTACTCCTTTATCATGACCAGCTACTCCTGCATCATGATCCCTGAGCCCTTCCACTTATTTCACTAGGAGCCATCTTGATTCCACCTTTACAATAAACCATTTTGGTTTCAAACTTCAATATGAACCAACAGTCCCTCAACTAGTCTTCCCTGTGATTAAACAGTCCTTCTTATTAGTCTTCTCTGCTGATTCTATGAACCACCTTGGTTCTTTATCTCAGTCCCTGTTACCAGATCCTGTAGACCCAGGCACGAGTCTACATTGAACTGGCATTTGACTGGGCCCTTGCTAGTGGCACTCCACTTTGGCCATTCAACCATAGATCAATGTCTATGTGTTGTCTTTAATCACCCAGGTGATTAAGTCTGAGCTTTCAGTTGCAGAGCAATCAGCTCTACTTCCCAGAGGCCTGATCACACCAAGTCTGCAGCTGCTTCCCCAAGCAAACCGCCTTGATGACACCTCTAAGCAAAACTATACCCTCCACTGCTCACTTTAGGTTCTCCCCCAAAGCTCTCATAGGGGCATAAACAAGGACACCCTATCAGTCTGTTAGGTAGGATGCTTGCTCACAGACCTCCTGTAAGTGTATCAGGTTACATAGATCACTCAGAGCTCTTCCCCTCCCTGGCAGCCTGCTTTACCTGCCAGGGGTCCAAAACCTTCTCCCCCCCAGACAGAAAAAGTTCCCTGCTTGCTATCTCAGTCTTCATCCTTCCACAGCCACAGTTCCCTGCTAGGTGAAGAACTATAGCCCAAAGCAGCCAATATCTTTTTCTGGGTAGAGGCAACATCTGCCTCTGGTAGTCCTTTTTACCTACCACCCAGGCCTTACTTACCCTAGTAGTCCTATGTTACCTACTAGGCCTCTACCTGCAACAAACAACCAAAATTTTGCTTGACCAACATTAGCCCTGCCTGAAAACCACCAAACATGTGGACTGTCACAGGGGGTTTGAGAAGGTTGGGGAATTTGGCAGAGGATACACAATAGGGAAGCAAAATTTGTTTTAAATATAATAATTTTAAAGCACTCAATCAATTGTGGGCCCCCCTATATTCCCAACATGCTGTTTTAAAATAGCAGAGGAATTATATCCACTGGCCCCAAATATTCTGGGGCCAGGGGTAGGGAGCCCACCACAGGGGCCAACAGCCACAGAAGTTACAGTACTTGGCATTGGTTCAACAGTGTCATTCCTGTGTATATTTGAATTTGAATTCAAAATTGAATTCACATGATCTGATTGGTTACCACTAGGTAAGAAAAGCAAGTGGTTTGAATCAATTATCTTA
The DNA here is from genome assembly GCA_014839935.2 of Entomophthora muscae. NCBI lineage: Eukaryota > Fungi > Entomophthoromycota > Entomophthoromycetes > Entomophthorales > Entomophthoraceae > Entomophthora > Entomophthora muscae. The sequence goes on along the minus strand of QTSX02003882.1, from coordinate 20,961 downwards.
TTAATTTTTCCTAGAAGCCTGTTGTTGTCAGGAGAGGTCCTGGGTTTGATTCCTGTCTCTACCAAGGGGGGTTGACGTTGTTGATTAATTTCAACATTAAGAGGTAATTTGGAACTTTTGTTACATACTAAAAATTCCTTTTTAGGATTGAAACTACTCCCTGTAGAGAAGAAGTATACCAAGGGTAAGCTGTTAATTTCAGAGTTGGCAGAAATAATGGCATTGATGTTCCTGATAGGTATCCAACACAAAATTGATCTAAAAGAGAGCTTATCTAAGCCTTCCTCATCTACTGTTTAACACCACAAGAAGACAACACATTAAAAGAATACCTGGATAAAGCCCTGAAAAGGGGGCTCATTTGACCATCAAAGTCTATCTTTGGTGCAGAAGTCTTCTTTGTATCTAAGAAAAATGACAGGTTATGTCTTGTTACAAATTACAGAGCCCTTACCAAGGTCATAATTAAGAACAAGTATCCCCTGCCTCTGATTTACAACCTCTTTGTTGCTTTAGGAGGATCACAATTTTTTATAAAGTGTCAGGGGTGATTTGGGCTGGGTTTTTTGCGGTTAAAGCCCACCACAAGATAGGAGCTACCTTAAAAAGGTAGAAGACAGACTTTCACACCTAGTACCAAAGGCTGGCAACCGGGATTATAGTGTAAATCACCCCTGTGAGGGTGATGTACACAATCTCAAACAGCTTGCCAGTGTGTTCAGTTGGGAGGTTGGGTGAGGAAGCAGGTATAGGCTTGGGGGTCACAGGTGGTTTCATGTGGAGCTTATAAGCAGGAAGATAGTTGAATTTTCCTCTAAACAATTTGGGTGTTGATGTCATGCCCTGCTCCAAAGGGCAGGCTCTTTAAGACTTATTTTATTTATCTGTTTTGGATTGATTTAATCTTTCTTTATTTTTAATATTGAAATTTTGAATTAATAGTTAATATTTAAGTATTTTAAAGTAATTTACCTTGTTTTACATCAATTCACGTTTGAATTGACGTTGTTATTATTGTCTTTTGCTTTTCAGCTATTCAATTAGCTTTATATTCTCTACTTATAAAGTTAGAGAAATTTTAATTTGCACTCACCTTTTTGAAACTCCTGTTTTCGTTGTTGCTGCTTTCTCCAGCTTCATTCTTGCTGATCAAACTTTGAACTGGTCTTCTGTTTCCCCTTTTTTGTACCTGGTTGTTCTCCAACTTCTCCAGTTACTCCTCTTCTTGGCTGCTTCCTCCTGGCTATCAGTCTTCAACAGAAAAGGCTTTTTCCTCTATAAATAAAGAGCTTTTAAAGAGTAAGCTATAAGCCAAAATTCTAAGTGATTTCTTCCCTTCAATCTTTTTTTATCTAATTTAAACTTGTGATCTTAATTTTTAGAAATTTATATATTTTTATTAGTTTCATTTTAAAGTTTAGCCTTTTCTTTCCTTAAACAAATGGAACTTGTAAAACAACAAGCCTTAGGCTTGTTGTATCCATTATTTTCCCTTAAGGAATCTTTCAATAGTTATATGTACCAATTTGCTGATGGAGAATATCCTAATATTGACATTACCTAAGTTAAAAATTGTTCACTATTAAACACTTTATTTATCTTCTTTGCTTAGGGTTCTTAAACTCAATCACTCCTTTTGTACCCATTATAGGTTTTATCAGGGTTCTGTAAGATTATTTTACAGACAGTCCCCACCTTTTTATACCTTTTAAATCTGAATCCTAATACCTTACACGCGCTAGTTTATAACCTTGCACCAATATGGGCAAGACCTTACAGTTGAGAATATCCATGGGACTTGAAGGTTGTATCTAACTTCTGATTGTATGCAGGCCAAGGGATTGAGTTCAAGTATCTTTTCCAGGGTGTAGTCCTTATATTCAGGTTTCAAAGGATATTTGGTGAAGTGGACGGGGCCAAAGAGTACACCTGGAGGACAGAAAACTGCAGGCAGAGGGACAGGAGGGCTGAAGATCTTATACTGAATTGGTAGATGGCAAATATAAAATAAGGCAGGAGCTGTGTAAGCCAAAATAACATAACCTTTATTCAAAAATGGTGATAAGGTTTGAGCACAGAATCTATAGGCATATATAGCATCCTGCTTCCAAATTTAGAATTTTCCATAAGGGCTCCATCAAAATATCAGGGAAAATGTGGGTGGGTGGCCAGGAGGCCCAGGTGTAGGAGCAGCAAAATAGCACCTTGGCTGGGTGTTCTCTCATTGGTCAGAATGTCCAAATTGGTCACTTGATTTTCTTGATTTTGGGCTGTGGTCACAGGATTGGGCCTAAAGCCTGTGTTTTCCTTTGGCAATTGAATTTGATTGGTTACCCAAGAGGACTTCAAGTTCATGAAGTTCACAGAGGAACTTTCTCTGCCTCCATTAAGAAATTTGAGAAGCTTCTCCTTGGGCACCATCATAATCAAACCTGCGCTGGTATTCTGGCTTTGAAACTTAGCAGGGGCTTCAGCTTGTGGAGGCTCAGTCTCAATAAAACACAGGCAGGTGGTTCTTGGTCCATGGGGCCAGCAGCCCGCAGGAATCCAGGATCAGGGTTCAAATCTCACTCTTGGGCCCAGGTTTCCAGGGGAGAAGAATTGTCAATCCTGACATTCCAGTTCTCGCAATTAATATTTGAGTTTACTAGTGGCATTCAAAAGTAAATTGAAATTTGGTTTGTGGATTTGACAATCCTGCAATTTCAAAAAACATAGTAAACTTAATGAAACTGGTTGATGGATTTGAATGCTTTAAATCTAATCTCAGCTAATTCATTTTGTCCATTGGAGATATACATGTAAGGCCCGCAACCTCAAAGATAACGAGCCCAGGGATCAAACCTGCAACTCTCGCTGCAAAGTAAAAACGCAGGCAACCGCAAAAACCCGCTGGGGGATTTGAACCGCCCACAAACCACTAGGGCAGGTGGAAACCAACTCTTGAAAGAGAGATCAGTTTAAATTTGTTATTCTTAACAAAAAGGACCAATATGACCAGGGCCAGTTAGCAAACTGGTCCAGGGGGGCTAGCGGCCCCCAACAGTTGCAGAGCCACCAGCTCCAATGCTATAAATGAGCTGGGTGGCTCCCATCAACTGTTTAACAACTTTTGCTGGGTTATTCAGCAGATCCAGTATCAACTGGGTCTGTTGAATAAATTGAAAAAAAATTCAGTTCCAGTTCCCAACAATGCCACCAGTTTCAGCAAAACCAAAGTTCCTTCCCCAGTTCCACCTCCTAGTCCTAATTTACTTGCCAACCTGCAACCAGCCTCCAAGAATAATGCCACTTCACCCACTGATGTAATGAAACATCACCTGCTGGAAGATGTACCAGTTTTCCCCTCCAATCAAACAACCCAACCAAAGAAGATCCCCAAGCCTTGGAAACCCTCACAATGCCTGCAGTTTCCAACCATTTCATTGGGTCAAGTTCAGAAGAGCAGTCAATCAACCAGGAATATTCACCAGCAGTTAACAATTCCTCTGCCCAGAAGCAGGTCCAAATTGCCAAGCAGCCCCAGCCCCAAATAATTGAGCAGGATATAATTAGCCGCTAATCAGCTACCAGTGATCCTCAGATGAAACCAGATGAGCCAAACCCAGACCCCAGAACTTTCCCCAGCCATAAATTAGGAAGCCAATCCCACAACCCAAGCCCAGAGAACTTCCCATCTACACAGTCCAAAATTCTTGGGACCTTATCCCCTGTTCCTAAGAATATATTCTCCACTCCCAAAGTACCTGTGACCAAGGGTTGGACTACTGGAGTCTATCAAGGAGCTGCCAGTAGTTGCTTCCAAGGAAGACCAGATAAATGGTATAAGAACCATTTCCCTCCAATTAAGAAAATTTCAGACAACATTAAATAAAGTGTATGGTCCACAGATTAGTCTTTGTCTTCATACCCCACATACTATTATCACCTTGGACAATCCCTTACCAACCAATTCAGTCACCAGCGTCACCACTAGTAGAAACAGTAGAACCCTTAGCCATGGACTATCAACCAGGGCCCAGCCCTGGATGGACCAGCAGCTTCAATCCTCCTACTCCTCCTCCAACCCCACAACCTTCTTCTGAAGTCATTCCTTATGACCACAGCAGATATGGGATGGTCATTCTGACTGTCCTTAGTCTAGCCAAAGTTGTAGTACCGCACCTAGGAGCCTATCACCCACTTGCAGCCGGAATGCTGTACCTATCCTGCTCCTTGCCCTTTCTGTATTGGGCTTTGGTGTCAAGATATACTGATGGGTGGACTCCTCCACAGTCTCCTTGGTTCAATGCTACACCCAGCCATGACAATACAGCAGTTTTAAAAGCTATGGCTACAACCAAAAATACCTCAGATTTAAACAAAATGATTTCAGTTTTAAACAAAATCCAAGCTGCGCAAGATTTAGGATTCAAATAATTTAAATATTTTTTGGTTAATAAATGAACTTTCAAACAAAAAACAAAATTTCACTAGCCCATTATACAAAATTATATCAAACATTAAGCAGTGTAGTTCAAACCACAAACAAAATGAACTGATGCAACAAGTAAGATGAATGGATGCTATTCCTGAGTATATTATAATCCAAGCAGGATTCATATGAGGCACCAACAGAAGGACTAAAATGAGACAAAATTAGAGCAATCTAGAAGCAATATTATACAAGCACAAAACAAAATGAAGTCACACAAGATGTATAGTATGAGCAGCCTAAAATAGAAAATTAACAGTTTTACACCCAATCAACAGCTATCCAATTTAGTAAAAGAGGCGTTTTATTCATTTCATGGCTCCTGATTTGTATAAAATGGGTTTGAGAATCTTTCAAATATGGACTCAAGATTACAATAAAAATAAATCATTAATTTAAATTTTCTACTTTTAGTGATTTTATCCTAGGTTTTTTACAATGGTTTTTACTAGCAATATCTTTGATGGCGCCAGCAGCCAAGACAGCAGCAGCCAAGCCAGCTTCAATGGAGGCAAGGCTCAGAACGTTGAGGCACCTGTTTACACCCAAGCCTTTGAGGCAGGTAACAAGGAAGCTGACCTGTTACTGACCCCTGACCCATATGGCTTTGACTTGTTCAGTAGTCACTTAGTGTCTAGCTCTGCCCCTGCCCCTGCTCCCATACCCACCCCCACACAAGCTGCCTGTCAATCAACCAATCAGGATGGCAAACTTAGTTTGGAACAACTTCCTGCCACCAGCCAACCTGCCCCCTAGAGCCAATCAGGCTTCAGCTCCCCTGGCCCAGCACCCCAAACGCAGAATCATTACTGCTCATATTCTTCAAGAAATTGTGGCACTGAACCTGCAGGGTCTGTCATGGGACCAGATTGCTGACCAATTGCAATTTATCCGAGCTACTGTCATGTGGGAATTCAACAACCTGATGAACAGGGGGAATCTGATTGGGAAGGCCAAGAAGCCCAAGAAGGCCCCCAAGTCCCAAATCAATGAGGCATACCCAATTATGCTTGACCTCCTGCAGCAGGACCCCAAGCTTCCCTTGACCCAGGTCCAGAAGCAACTTGAGCATCATGGCATTTGGGTGTCTGAGCACATAGTGCAGCTCTGGATGTATGGGAAGGTGACTTTGATACAGGTTCTTACCAATTTTGTCGGTGACCAATGGGATGGCACTGAGGATTCCCCATATGACACTGCCATTGAATCAACCCTGGTCCAATGCCTGACTAGTCTAATTGATGATGTCATGTTCATATCCTATTACAAGCTATCAATAGCTTTTGATGATTTTGGCAAGCAAGAAAGAGCTGCCACTCAAAAAAGAAGGAAGAAGGTCAAGAAGGGGACTTTCATTGGTGAGTTTCTGGCTGTTTCAGCCAAGGGTTTTGTCTACTATTGGAAAAACCCAGATTTCATTGATGGCTACTTGTACAGCCACATCTTTGGTGTATTACTTGACTCCTGGGATGGCTCAAATTCCAAGTAGCAAGTTTTCTTGAGCCACCAGTTGGAGGGTAGCTCCACTGCCCTTGAGGCCATCCAGGAACGCAGGCACCAGGCCTCTATGTACCCAGCTGGTCACGCTGACATCTATCTGGCTGATTCTGTGTTCTTTAATATTGAAGATACACTCTGGGAGCGCCACCCTCAGGCTTTTAATGACCTCTATCTTGGGGTCCTTGACCACAATTCTCTCTTTGGTCACCAACTGGTGGCTGACTTGTTTGCGCAAATGGTTTTCCATGTGAACATGGGTAACCAATCACAGAATGACAATTGCCTCCCACCACAAGCCACTGCCACCTATCAGCCCATCCAGCCAATGACAGACAAGGAATACACTGAGTTGTATATGGTGGCCATCACGCAAAATCCTCCTGCCTCCACCCCCACCACCAACACCCCTCACCTGCAAGCCCAACCCACCCAATCCCAGACCCCCCAGGCCAGCACTGCCTCTACGTCTTCCTTTCCACGCTATTCTGCCTCCTAGGCATCACTCTTCTCTGCTCCAATAAACCCCCTGTTGCCAAACATTTTCTATTTATATTATCTTTATTTTGAATTTCAATTGTTCATGTTCTCTTTGTTTATAGTTGGCTATATTTTTTATGTTCAGCTTATTTCTATAAAATCATATATTTACTATGTTGTGTATCTAGATCCAGCACACAGTTATTTTCAGCACTTTTCACAGCCGTTTGTGAAAATATTAACAGCAATTTGGTGATCAGCTAAATTTGAATTAAAAAATTATAGGTTAATTGATTTTAGATAAAGTTGTTACTGATCCACATTCAAAACCTTAATGATAAACTTTAAGCCAATCAGGAGCCAAGTGATAAAGTGATTGTTGTGACATAAAGGGTCATTCAATAATTCTTTGATGCATGTGTGCTAATTAATATGATTGGCTGGTTGTTTTGCCATTGTGCGCCATTGCCGCTGTGGCAAGTTGTTGATGGACTAGTGTTAACTCAGCGGCTGATTGGGCACTAGTCCACCAACAACTTGCCACAGTGGCAATGGCGTACAATGGCAAAACATCCAGCCAATCATATTAATTAGCACACATGCATCAAAGAATTATTGATTGACCCTTTATGTCACAACAATCACTTTATCACTTGGCTCCTGATTGGCTTAAAGTTTATCATTAAGGTTTTGAATTTGGATCAGTAACAACTTTATCTAAAAACAGTTAACACTATAATTTTTAATTCAAATTTAGCTGATCACCAAATCATTGTTAATATTTTCACAAGGGGCTATGCAAAGTGCTGAAAATAATATGGCAATTATGAAAGCAATGCCAACACAAAGCAAACAACACATATCAAGATAAGCGTAAACATATACACAATGGGTAAAAAGATGGGATAGTGTAGCAAACAGGAAAACAAACAGAAATAAACAAAGAGGCAATAGTATCAGAATAATACAGATTTTATTGGGATGAAAGCTATAAAACATTGGAAAGGTTAGTAAAAAATCAATGAGAGAATTGGAGAAGCTGCTAAAAGACCTCAATTCAGCAATTGCTGAAATTAAAGAGATTGACCGCAAGGTCAAAGCAAGAGTTAAGTCTGACGTCCTTGAAGGGGACAAAATAGACAAGGTGTCCGCAAAGGCCCTTGAGACCAAAATACCAGACACCCCGGAGAAGACAATTGAGCACTTATCAAATATTCAAAAAACTGTGGTCAAGGGCCTCTAGTTCAAGTCATTTGCACTCTCTGCGCCGTCTGTCTGGACGGATGACCCTGAAATGTATGCCCATCTCATGCTGGCCAAGTGCGCCAGGAAAGAGGACACAAAATTGCCTGCTCAACTTCTTGCGCCAAGAATGACCAAGCCAGAAGAGGCTGCGGGCAAGGAAGAAACACAAGAAAATAACCTAAAAAATAAAATTAATAAATTTTCAAAATACTTACCTTTTTTCTTAGAAAATGTAAACAGTGAACTCCGCCAAGTCCTGGTCCTCTTTGTCCCGGCCACCTTTTATGTAAATTATGCCACTCATGTGGCCAAGCAATTGTATCTGTCCCCCCCCCTGTTGTGCGGGAGCTGGAGGTCTGTATCCATGGGTCCTTACTGATGTTGCAGGAGGCGTTAGCAGAACTTACGCATGCCAAAGGGGCATCCAAGTGGGCAGTTACTGCCTACAAGAATGCCCAACTGGTCTGTCTGAACCTGGTATCCCTCAGTGGAGTTTACTGTGTAAACTCCATTGAGCTTGTTTGGGACGTCCTGGAGACGCTCCCATTCAAGAATGTACCATAGATGGGCCAGGCCCATGCAGCTGCTTGCTTCTGCTTCCCAGTGGAGCACAAAATATCTTACCTGTTGGAGAACTTTGGGTGTGTGGTGTCAAAATTGGCTGTTGCAGACACAACAGCTGTCAAGAAAACCAAAATCCTCCTGACAGACTTTGGGCTGGCCTGAAGTGCCAACAAGACGGGGGTTCCTCTAGCAATGGAGCTGACCTTTGAAAAGACCAGCATGAAAAGAAGATCAGTGCAGCTTTCAATAAATTGTGCAATTTTGGGAAGCCTTTGCTGGGCAAAGGCTTCATCTGGTGGCTTACCTCAGGTATTTCTTCTGCTTCGGAATGGGCGCCAGCGTGGAGGATCTTGACAGAGTCCTCCTAGTAATTGACAAGGCCAGGCTCTCCCTGGATGGGAAGAAGGTCCCCCTAGGTACAACTTGGTGGACCATGTGATAAAAGACGTCCTGGTTCTGGCAGGGATTTACAGGTTTGAAGTCCCGCCAGAGAAGCTGCTCCTACATTCCCACCTGACCCTTCTCCCTTTTACCAGCCGTTGTGAATATTTCAATCAGGGTGTATCTACTGTTCACAGTGTGGCAGTGGAGGTTGTGTGCCACCTTCATTGCGGGGTGGGTACATACCACCAAACCCATTATAGGTGCTCCTATTTTTTTCTATATCAATAAACATCTTTATACTCTAGATTATTTTTAATATAATTAATTTTTTAATATTTATTTTAGCAAACAATATTTGCAAAATATATTGCAGAAACAGTTTTATAAAAGCATAAAATTATATGTTAATAAAATAAATTCTAACTTGTAAATTTTAAGTTTAATTTTTTAACTATTTTTATATTTATTTGACAAAAGTGATATAAATATATTTGTGTAATCCAGTATCAAGCGTTTGGGATAACCTCAGATGGCATAATAAAATAATATAAAATAATATAAATAAATAACTTACCTCCATTGATGGTCTTGCCAAATGTGATTGTGGGCTTAGAAGCTTCTAAATATAATATGATAATTAATAAATCTTAAATATTAAATTAGAGAATATAAAAAAGTAGGACAAGCTAAGCCTTTAATTGATTGGCTGTTTGGCTAGACACGCGGGGATGAACAAATCAGTGTGGCCATAGAATTTGGCCAAGGTCTCAGCTGGTAGGGTGTGGATCCTGACCTACAGCAAATCAAACAGGTCCTCAGTCCTGGTTGGGGTTCCTTGCTTGACAACTCGCTTGAGCCACCCAAAGACTTCCTCAATGGGATTTAGGAAAGGCAAATAATCAGGGAGGAAGAGAAGGTGCAAATTTTCTGTGGCCAATTGCTGGGGGCCCACTGCGCTGTTGGTGTTAATCATTGGGAATTCCTCAAGAATATCAGCCACCTTGTGGAGACCAACGTTGTCCAACACAATGACGTTAGTGAAGCCCGGGCTTGTGCGCCTCAGGTGCTCCTGGACTAATCAGAGAAATGACAGGAAGGCCTGGTTATTGTAGGGGCCTAGTATCATTTGGTACAGCTCAACCCCCTTTGGACCATGAGAGCCACCATCAAGTAGGCTGTGGCATGGACTGTAGCACACCAAGCCACCCCATCATTGGAGCCTTTTGGGACATAGCCATACTCATTCCGCATAGACGAGGCAAATGCTGATTTGTTGATGTAATAGACTTTGACTGTACCCTTGTTTTTTTAGGGCAGTGTATGCCTCAGCGTAATTTTTCTGGGTCTTGACATTAGCTGGGCTGTTTCTGTTGTAGGGAGATACCCTGAGCTTTTTCCAGGAAAATTGCATTCCCTTCACCAGATGGTAGTAAAAGAAAATCAAAGCCACAACCCCAAAAGTGGACTTGACCATGGCCTGTATATTTGCCAGTTCAAGATGGCAGTCCTGGTGATCCACTGGCAGATTGCCCATTTGTGCTCCTTGGTGAGCATGGTGGAAACACGCAAGGATTTCTCCACGGCAAGGACACGGCCAGTATTGATGAATCTGTGGAAGGTCTTGGAAGCGTACTTGGGATCCACCCCAACAATGGCCGCAGCCGCCTTGTAGTCACCAGATTCACGCATTAGCTTGAGCAGGATAATGTGTTTGATATCTGGGATGCGCTTCTGAGCGGGCTTTATGGGTTCAGACAAGCCAGGATCCTGATTGGTGACAGACTTGCAAGGCATGGCACCTTGTTGTAGAAGCCTGCAACCTTTTTGTGCACTAACTGTCCCTCATTGGTTTGATAGAACTTGGGCTCCTTGTCCTCCTCCTGATTGCCATCACTGACTTAGGGCTTGTAGCTAGTATCAAGTACAGGTTTCACCTTCTCCAGCATAGCTGATGGGACTGACTCTTGCCGGTACACAACGTCAAACACATATGAAGTAAGTTCTACCTCCTTGTCTCTAACTTTCTTGGTGAAGGTAACCTTAGTGGGCTTCTGGGTCAGTTTGGGGATCCAAGGGTTTATGCTCTTCACCCTAGCAGCTTGTTCTCCTCAAACCGACTGTGTCAGTGCAGCATCATTATCAAACTCTCCTCTCCTGTCTCCTTCTTGAGTAGGCATTTGTGTTGCACTAACTCTGTTCTTTGACCCGTGGGGGCAACCACAACCGCGGCGCACAACGGGTGCAATGGTAGTCTGTTGCTGTGTTCTTTCTATTTTGAGAATCCAATAAAATATTAAAAAAATTTCAATTAAGTTACTCCCTAATTTTAATTTTTGCTTTTATCTGAATATAGATATTCAATTAATATTTTTCCCACCCAATATCCCAATTATAGATTTTTATTTCTTAATTAGTTGTTTCTGGTTTTACAACGCCCATTTTAGAATACCCAAAATAATTTCCACCCATTTCCCCAGATTTTACGTCAAATTAAGCACCCAAAACAATATTTTTAAAATTTATGTTTCAGATATCATGTCTTATTTTAGATACCTTGGTATCATTATTGATTAAAATCTATTGCACACACTGAGTGAGTGATTTTGTTTACATAGTGAGTTGCTATTGTGTTTTGTTTTTGGATTGAGGTTTGACACACCGCGCTTGGGCGTATTTTGTCACTGATTCACATAGTAAACATATGTACACTGAAAGTCAACTCACACAATTTTGTTTGTGAATCCATGTATTTCAGATTATATTTTGAATGGTTTTGCTTTGCGCGTGAGCATTTCTTTGCTGTGTTGACCCATTTTGCCCATTAACGCCAATAAACCCCGTTAACAGAGTGTATATTTTAACCTGATAGTTGGATTTTGTTCAAATCTGAAATCATTTTGTTTAAATCTGAGGTATTTTTGGTTGTTGCCATAGCTTTTAAAACTACTGTACAGTTTGACTTGAAATTTGCAAAATGTCTATGAGTTCCTGCATTTTTAAAAATTCAAATAAAAATACAAATAAATCAATTAAATTAAAAAAGGCCATCCTGCAAAAGTGATTCAAAACTTGGACCAAGGATTTGACAATCCCGCATTTTTATGTTTAGGTTCTGAATTTAAAGTATGTGTTTATGTATTGCTATTAAGGATGCTTGATTACAGTTGGTTTTAAAAACGCTGATAATAAAGTAGAATTATATATTACACTCTATTTTTATCAAGTTGCCTTTTCCTTGTTGCAGTTATTGTTAATTTGTTGTTGATAATGTGCTTGCATTTAATTGGATAGTTTCACCTTCAGTTACCTTGGTGATAGGAAATCAAGTTGTCTCCGCAACCACAGCCAGCCTCGGGAAGGCAGCTTGATTTCCTATCACAAGGCAATTGAAGGTGAAACTATCCAATTAAATGCAAGCACATTATCAACTCAAATTAACAATCAGTGCAACAGGGAAAAGGCAACTTGATAAAAATAGATTGTAATTTATTATTCTACTTTATTATTAGTGTTTTCTAAAACAGTAAATAGTAAGCATCTAAATTTTAGCCGTCCTAAAATGGAATTGGGTGATTTTTGAGAATGCCTATGGTTCCCAAAAGAATTAGCACAAATCCACTCTATATCCTTTGGCTTCCTGTTTGAGACGCCCATAAATTAAATTTATTTCAAATTCACCTCAATTATGATTTGAAATTTTTTCTTGGATTTACAATCCCACAATTTCATATTCATAAATTTTTACATGATGCCTATGATTTGTTTGAAATACAGGAAATCTCAAATTATACATTAGGATCCCGCATTTCTTATTCATGTCTCCTGTATTTCTTTGCTGAGTTTTGTCTTTTTTAGTTGAGTTATCTGCTCAAGGGATTTGAAATTTGCCAATTTAAATAAATCAAAAAAGTCAAATAAATTGATTAATTTTATTAAATATTTTAATTTTCACTCAGCTGAGTTGCCTACAAATGTGATTTAAAATTTGGACCAAGGATTTGACAATCCTGCATTTTTACCTTTATGTTCTGAATTTGTAGTAGGACTTTATGGATTCTTATTTGGGGTCAACATCCAGATATTACTTACTGGAGTTGACCTTAATGTAAAAGTACAAAGAAACTTACATTTCCATAGTAAATTATATTAGTTTTTGGCTTAAATATGAGCCTTTGTTTAAATGGTGCCAACATTATAAATGTTCCTTTTTAATTTTGCAATTCTGACTTAATAATGCACTATGAAAAATTAGCTTAGTTTTGGAAATGTCTGATTCTGGCAGATAAATGCTAAAATAATGTTGACTTACTGAATGTTGACAAATTGTTGACATTCAGCAAGTTACTTTGAGGACTGATTTCATTTTGGTGGTTGCCTAAACAGTTTAAATCAATCAATACTTCCCTAAATGCAGGGGTAATGAAAGAAGAGAGCTCAGTTGGGTAATCTAACATAAATATCTTGTCAATGGTATGCGCTAAATCCTCTGGGAAATTGAGAGGGTTGGCATGTTTTTGAGCAATTTTTTTGGTTTGAAAAGGGAAAAGAGTTATATTCAGCGCCAAAGGGGGGAGTAAATTTACAAGATAAAGTGCCACTGACACTCTGTTCATCAATCTTGATAGAGGCCATGGATTATCTTTACTGATAGATTTAGGCAATTAGAATATGTTAATAATAGCCTTACTCCAAATCTGATATATATTAAAAACAACATCCTAATTGGCTGTGATAAACTGAGATGAAGTGACAACCCAGAAACATGTTGAAATATTATTTCAAGATATGTAACTGCCAAACCTATAAGCTCCTGAAAAAGATACTATAAAATCATCTTTATATAAAAAACAAATATCTGCAAATGCAAGATGTGTGAACCTATTTAAATGGGTAACCATTTTCAAGAGGTTGCAGAAACCTTGGACAAAATGCCATTGGGATCCTGTTAATAATACATAATGCAAGAGGCCTGTTAATTCATTGTAACACCATGCCAGCACAGCATAAATTCCTAACTCTGAGAGCTGAAATTGGCAGTCTGGAAAACAGGTAGACTAAATAATAAGAGTTGGAAGTTCTATATGTTAATCCTGGCAAGAGGCCCTAAAAAGCCTATATAAAAAGCTAACCTAATATAAAGATTGAGAATATTAATATTCCAGTGTAATAGGAGAGTGAAAATTCTCTATTGCTGAAGTGTCACTACTAAAAAAAGTTAGTAGTCAGAAGTATCCAAGTATATTATAAAGCCTTATCAGTACTTGCAGGTAACAAGTGTAGCCATCATCACCAGTATCTTGTTCTAAAAGTCAAACATATTAACTCTCTTGTGTTTAAAAAAGTATTACCAGCCTATTATAAACCAAACCCCAATTAGTAGCTTGGAATTGTCTCCAACCAATTGTAAGGATTGACAATTCTTCCCCAGGAAACCTGGTCCCAAGAGTGGGATTTGAACCCTGACCCTGGATTCCTGAAGGCTGCCTGTGACTGTACTACAGTCACTGCTGAGTATTTAGCCAAATAAATGCTTCAAAATATAAAGATGTTCTGTTTTTGCTGTTTATTACATATAGATAGGTTTTTTGGAATTCTTGGGGTAAAGGTTCCTAGAAACTGGATATCTATGTTTAATAAAAGAACAGAATATGGATGGTTAGTTAGGTTAGGCTAACTAAAAGAATTGAGGCAAGATTGGCCAAATCAATCTTGGAGACTAGGCATCTCAAAATAGGTTGATTAATCAGGAAGATTAATTAATAAATACGGGATATAATTAATGAGGATTTAATTATATTAAAATAGCCTTGACTTTGTCAAGAAGTTTGGTTAAGGTTAACCATGGGGAAAACCTGGGAATTTGGGTTAAAAGCGCCGCGTCAGCAAATTTATTGGGTTAGAGGCGCTGCCGCGCCGCCTAATGAATGTGAGATGTGCTAAGGCGCCGCTATCAAATTTTCTCAGGCGCTGGGGCGCCGCCTGGGGAAATTGCTGGGCGCTGCAGTGGCGCCTGGTTCAAGTTTTGAAGCAGTTTAATGGGTTTTAAAGGCAAAAAACCATTAAATGCAAAAATAACTAAATAAAGGCAAGGATGCCTAGGAATTCAGGTTTGATCAGCTGGTTCCCAGTTGGAACACTGATAGCTGAGTTTAGTATGTGCAATCCACAGGGTTTGGCGCTGGGAGCTGGGAAAGCTCCATGCCAAATTGGTGCATTGGGTTGAATGGGATCATGTGACTTCTGCCCATTGTAGGTCAATTCTCATAGGTTGAGAATTGTTGGTGATCTTTCAGGTAAAGATCTATGTTGGATGACTTGAATGTCATAGGCCACGTGACGCAAATCATTGGTTGATTCAGGAACCAAAGGGGTTTTCAGCCGTGTATGCCCTGAATGGTATATAAGCAAGAACTTTTAAACATTAATAAAAGATATTCATTGTTGGTTTTGACGCTTTCCCCTCACTTATTTTTTAATTGTCATGCCTACTTTGTTAAAATTTGAGAGAGCCAAGTTTGGGGTCCTTTGTTTGGAAACCACTGCCGCAAGAAAGGAGGTTCCTAAAAGTACATTGGAAGAAGCTTGGACCAGCCTGGAGGTCACTAAGACTGTTCCTGCCAAATCTTTAGTAGAAGTAAAGGCTGCATTTGAAGAGCTGTACTCCAATTACTTTGCAAAGGAAGGGACTCCCGCCCAAGGGAACCAAATTTATGCTTGGGATGCTTGGAACTTGTTGGTAGGATGGGATGAAATCTTGCAACAAGTAAAAGAGATGGCAAATTGTGAAATTGAGGCGTTGAGAGCAGAAGAGGAAAAAAGCATTGAAATCATGGCTCATTGGTGGGATGACAATAAAGTGTTATCCAAGAAAATTGCCTCCCTGGAGGCAAAGCTTCTTGAAGCTTTGTCCCAGGAAGGTTACAGCAGTAAGAGTCAAGGGCAGGATAATGGCAGGATGGACTAGTTAGGCCTGGATCTGTCACACTGCTGGCCCCATGAACCAAGGGCCCACCCACCCGTGTTTTACTGAGACTGAGCCTCTGCAAGCTGAAGCCCATGCTAAGTTTCAAAGCCAGAATACCAGTGCAGGTTTGATTATTATGATGCCCAAGGAGAAGCTTCTCAAATTTCCTAATGGAGGCAGAGAAAGTTCCTCTGTGAACTTCATGAACTTGAAGTCCTCTTGGGTAACCAATCAAATTCAACTGCCAAAGGAAAACACAGGCTTTAGGCCTGACCCCGTGACCACAGACCAAAATCAAGAAAATCAAGTGACCAATTTGGACATTATGACCAATGAGAGAACACCCAGTCAAGGTGCCATTTCACCGCCTCTACACCCAGGCCTCCTGGCCACCTGCTTGCATTTTTCCCACTATTTTGATGAAACCCTTATGGAAAATACTAAGTTTGGAGGCAGGATGCTATATTTGCCTATAGATTCTGTGCTCAAACCTTATCACCATTTTTGAATAAAGTTATGTTATTTTAGCTTACACAGCTACTACCTTACTTTGTATTTTCTATCTACCAATTCAGTACATGATCTCCCAGCCCTCCTGTCCCTCTGCCTGCAGTTTTCTGTCCTCCAGATGTACTCTTTGGCCCTGTCCACTTCACCAAATATCCTTTGAAACCTGAATATAAGGACTACACCCTGGAAAAGATACTTGAACTCAATCCCTTGGCCCACATACAATCAGCAGTTAGATACAACCATTAAGGCATGTGGATATTCTCAACACCCAAATTGTTTAGAGGAAAATTCAACTATATTCCTGCTTACGAGCTCCACATGGAACCCCCTGTACACCCAAGCCTATGCCTGCTTCCTCACCTGACCTCTCAACTGACCACACTGGCAAGCTGTTCAGGATTGTGTACATCACCCTCACAGGGTTGATTTACACTATAATCCTGGTCACTGGCCTGTGGTCCTAAGTGGGAAAGTCTGTCTCCTACCTTTTTAAGTTAGCACCTCTCTTGTGGTGGGCTTTACCTGCAAAAAACCTGGCCCAAGTTACCCCTGAAAATGACAGGCCAGCTGCCCAAGACTAGATCCCTGAAATTATGCTGATCCTTTTTAAACCTAGTACCCTGAGCCCCAAGATGATGTTATTTCTTGGGGCATCTTGTATGCCTTTTTTATTGATAATCACTTATTACACCTATAAGATGACCATGAACCTGATCTCTTCCATGTAGAAGAATGCAAACCCAAATGACCCAAAGAAAACCAATACCGCTGCTTTCTGACACAAAAAAGATTCCATCTTCTAAGTGCAAAATTTGATTGTAAACCAATCCCTCACAAAGGTAGAGATGCCCCAGATGGGGAAGCTTACACTCAAGGAAGCTTGACACGCCATGCCAGTTTCTCTGCCTGCATTTCTAAACCAACACCCTCTCCTATGCCAGTGACACCAAGAAGGTACTTGGGGTTGCTCCCATGCTCTCAGGAGATGCCCTATACTAGTTTGGCAATGCCACAGCAAAAGACGTAGAATTCTGCTTGGAATATGCCAAGTTTGAGGCAGAGTTAATGGCCACCAGGGAAGATTGTGACACTAGATACTATGCCCTGAACTTCCTGCTTGAAATTGTTAAGGTTTTCAAACAATCCAAGCATATATTGACAAATTCCTCAAACTGAAAACCTTCACTCAACTTAAAGACAAACTGGCAGCCATCATATTCTGGAAGGGGGTGAATCCAGCCATGAAGGACTTGTTGAAACACCACCCTCCCATCATTGGCTTGGAAAAAATGGTTCCCCTGTGCAAGGGCCTTAGCATGAACCAAGAAAGTGCCAGTACAGCCCAGCACCGCCAGACCCAAACCCCCATACCCAATATAGCAGGGATGATCCTTGAGAAGCTTCAAAGACACTATAGAGAGGGACTCTGCTTCCACTGCCACAAAGCAGGGCACTTGATTAGAGCCTGTCCTAAGTAAACCCTGCTGTGGGGTTCCTGTCCACCAGTCCCCAAAGTGTGTCCTGGATTGTAGCCAGGGACTGGCTGGAAGGGATCATCATTCTCTAGTAAGGGAAAATGTATCTCAGAAATATGTATAGGGGTTGAAATGGGCTTTATTCACTCTCAGAAGGAAGATCCCCTTAGAAACCTTCTGGTATATGGCCCAGGGGGTCAAGGAAACAATATGGATTTTCCAATACTTGGAGTCCTCCAAGAATATCATGGACTCATTTTACTTGTTCTTGGACTTGGACTTGGACTCCTGCTCCTCAAACTTGGACTCTGACACCTTAAACTTGAACTCCAGCACCACGCTTAAGATCCAGCTTCTTATTTTTGGGCTCCTGCTCCATTATTGTGGGCTTCAGCTCTCTTTATAGCTCCAGTGGCCTTGTTACTCCACTTGCATAAGTACAATCAAGCTCCTGCTGGTGATCAAAGGCTTCCAAAAACCTCTCAGCAGAAACTCAAAAGGCCTCAGAAAGATCCCAACAAAGACCTGGAAAGACCTCCTAAAAGATCTCAAAAAGACCCGGAAAGACATTCAAAAGACCTTCAAAAAGACCCTGTAACTTTCCAGCCAGCCACCTTCTTATATTGTCCTTTTCCCAACAATTCTGCCTTTAAAATGGCTTTCTTCAGAAGCTTAAACCACTGCAGCTCACCTTTTCCTATAATAACTTAAGCTTACATACTTACTTTCTCAAAAGCTTAAAGTATTAATTCACTATTTCCTTGCTTATACTTTAAGCTTTTGGCTTCCAACCAATCATTTTCATCAGGAAACCTGCCAGAACTCAACCAATAAATGCAGAGCGCAGAAATAAACCATTTCTGATGTCCTACTAGGATCCAACTATGAAAATAATTTCCACAGCTCAAACCGCTCAAATCAACAACTCTTTGCGCACCAAAGCGTTAACTGGTCCATTATTCTGGCACCAATCTTCCCTGCATTCAACCTAAACCAATTTAAATAGAAGAATAATATTTAAACTGTTCTTTCTGGACCTCTTCAACGTTTTCCCCATATATTTACAAATCTTGTAAAATCCAAGGAAAACGTCCCACCAAAACAACTTTGTATCCAGCTCTCATAGCAACATACCTTCATCTATCCTAGGAACTTAATAAATAAATATCTTACCCACACTTCTATCCACATTCCTTCTTGATTTTAATACTAAACCAAGGGAAACATTCCACATCTATCCACTTTGGCAAATCAATTTGGCAAAATCTTGGCTTATTTCTCCGGACCACCAGTTCTTCATCATCATCATCTTCTGATCCTTCAGCCAGCTGCTGTATCATGAACAGCTAATCCTGCATCATGATATTCAACAACATCTTCCAGCTCTTCAGATTAACCAATAATCAGTTCATCTCAGTCAAAAAACAGCCTATTCCAGGCTTCAAACAACTCATTCCAGTCTTCCAACAGCTTATCAGTCCTCTGGCTACTCCTTTATCATGACCAGCTACTCCTGCATCATGATCCCTGAGCCCTTCCACTTATTTTCACTAGTAACCATCTTGTTTCCACCTGCACAATGAACCATTTTGGTTCCAAACTTCAATATGAACCAACAGTCCCTCAACTAGTCTTCCCTGTGATTAAACAGTCCTTCTTACTAGTCTTCTCTGCTTATTCCGTGAACCACCTTGGTTCTTTATCTCAGTCCCTGTTACCAGATCCTGTAGACCCAGGCATGAGTCTACATTGAACTGGCATTTGACTGGGCCCTTGCTAGTGGCACTCCACTTTGGCCATTCAACCATAGATCAATGTCTATGTGTTGTCTTTAATCACCCAGGTGATTAAGTCTGAGCTTTCAGTTGCAGAGTAATCAGCTCTACTTCTCAGAGGCCTGATCACACCAAGTTCTGCAGCTGCTTCCTCAAGCAACCCGCCTTGGTGACACCTCCAAGCAAACCTATACCCTCCAATGCTTACTTTGGGTTCTCCCCCAAAGCTCTCATAGGGGCATAAACAAGTACACCCTACCAGTCTGTTAGATAGGATGCTTGCTCACAGACCTCCTGTAAGTGTATCAGGGTACATAAATCCCTCGGAGCTCTTCCCCTCCCTGGCAGCCCGTGTTACCCACCAGGGGTCCAAAACCTTCTCCCCCCAGACAGAAAAAGTTCCCTGCTTGCTATCTCATTTTTCACCCTTCTGCAGCCACAGTTCCCTGCTAGGTGAAGAACTATAGCCCAAAGCATCCAATATCTTCTTCTGGATGGAGGCAACATCTGCCTCTGGTAGTCCTTTGTTACCTACCAACCAGGCCTTACTTACCCTAGTAGTCCTATGTTACCTACTAGGCCTCTACCTGCAACAAACAACCAAACTTTTGCTTGACCAACATTAGCCCTTCCTGCAAACCACCAAACATGTGGACTTTCACACCTACCCTTATTTCTTTGGTCCAAATAAATGCTTCCTCCCAGTCTTAAAAGTGTATCCTAGTTTTGGTCAACATCAAAGGAACACTCCAAAGACTGAAGGCGGTCATTGACACTGAAGAAGACAAGAGCTTCATGGATGCTGACCTAGATCAAGAATTAAGCCTGTCTGCATCAGAGAACTGCCTTCAGATCATCATGGGAAATAGCACAAAGGATAAGGGGTACAAATGCAAACAAGAGCTGTCTCTGGTTATAGGAAATAATACATACCTGTTGTCTCTCATCCTGCTGAAAGGCCTACCGCACCCCCTCATCCTGGGAGATTCCTGGTCTGACAGACATGGCCTCATAATCAACTACCAAGAACAAAATGTCACCTTGGAAGATAAAGGAAACCTTGAAACTGTACCCTTTTACACCAACCCAGAGGAGTTTACCCAAGGACTTATGACCATAAAAGTAGAACCTAGTGTGGGATTCCTACCTGCTTCTTTAGAAAGATGAAACCAAGTTTTCAGCAAAGAAGCAGCAACCTGTTTCCCTGAACACACAAAGTATGACCACACCATCAACCTCCTGCCCAGCACCAAGCCCAAACATGGGCCCATCTGTAGCTGCAATCACAAAGAGCAGTTGGCACTGAAAGTTTACATCAAAGACATGTCTAAGAAAGGCTTAATATGTGTGTCCAAGAGCCCTTGTTTATCACCAATGCTGTTTGTGAGCAAGAAGGATAGTGGTATGTGCCCGTGCGTTAACTACCAGAAGCTGAAGAATATAACTATAAAGAACTGCTACCCCATTCCTAATGCTGATGACTTGTGTGATATGTTGACAGGCGCTCAAGTGTACTCCAAGATTGACCTCCAAGTTGTGTTCAATCAAATCCAAATCAAAGAAGGCAACAAGTTTAAAACAGCATTCAAG